>CAUYRT010028397.1:0-15618 GCA_963574885.1 Lepilemur ruficaudatus
TGTAGTCCCAGCTACTCGGGAGGCTGAGGTGGGAGGATTGCTTGAGCCCAGGAGTTTGAGGTTAGAGTGAGTTATGATCGTACCACTGTACTCCCTCCTGGTTGTGCAGTGAGACCCTGTCTCTAACAAATAAAAAAGACCCTGTTTCTAACAAAGAGACCCGGTCTCTAACAAAATAAAAAAGAAAGACTGCACATTTTAACAAAGAGCTTTTAGTAAAGTAGTATATGTTTCATTTAAATAATCACAATATTAATTAATTAGAAATTTGAGTCTTGTATACTTACTCAGACCTTCTATCCAGTTAACAAAATACAAATAATATGTATATTTTAGAATTGGGGTGAGTGTGCAGTATAAAAATGCTTACAGATGTGATGCTGAATGGTAGCCTCATATGTGATTATATATATACGACCAAATATAGATAAGCTCTCCCATCACCATCACAAATTTTGCTTTTGAAGAAAGGGAGATGCCTTATATTCAATTTCTTAGATAGCCTCTTCACTATGGGACATTTTCTCTGAATCACTGTACTTTGAACTATCAAGTACTCTTAGAAGGGAAACACAGCCCGAAATCTCAATCACTGTGGTTTTGAAGCTTACAGATATGTAGAGAATAAAATTGGTAAAAATGAGGCAAGTAAATTTATACAGATTTTGTAATTACATATGGGGGTAAGACTGCATAAATAAAGTGTGGAATGGTATAAACAAGTCTTTAAAATAACCATTTTAAAGGCAATGAAAAATGATAACATTTTGCAGCACAATGGATAAAGCAAAACCAAAGCAAAACAAATCACCACAAAGTATAAAATTAATCTAATATTTTGTAAAGGTTCCTTTTAATGTGATATATAATTTCTAAACACTTTCAGTGTAAGATTTTAAAGGTGCTGAAACGCACACCATTTAAAAGGAAACAAAGATAAAGTATTCTGAAATTTGTTAGATGACTGACAGGTGATTTTAGAAACGACAAGATTACTGATGTTGAAGATGCATGTGAAGAATGAGCAAAACTGTCTCAGGAAATGCGAAGAAAGAAGAGCAACATTTAACACACGAGTTAACACAGTAGATGCTGTTACTAAATAGTATATGTATAAATGAATCATAGAATAATTATTATAATAGCTATCAGTCTTATTTAGTCTGTATCCCTAAAAGTTTGTTCATTCAAGTTGGCTAAATAGATTTTGAAGGGGAAGTCCTCACTAGGAAAATAGAGGATCATCTTATATCTGAGACAGACCGGTATCTGGGCAACCTCACTTTCTGATCATCAAAGAAAATATTAAGATATTTTAGTCTAGTGGATATGAAAAAATCATTTATACTCTCCTTTCATCTCACTCTTGGAAAAATTTCAGCTCTGTTACATCCTTTGAAGTTGATGGCTTGGGTATGCGTTCCTTTTTTTTTTTTTATTATTATTTTTATTTTTCCCCAGAAACAAGGTGGAAAGTCCTTGGCTATCCTAGTGAAAGTAGGAGGCCCAAAGCAGAATCCTACTGTGGCAAGAGATCTCATAGGGCCCCAGAGTAACCCCAACCAAGTCTCTGTGACTTACTCTTGGAAACACAAGTGTATCCCATTTTTTTTTAGAGCTAGGAAAATTCATTCTGATTTCCCATCTATAAAAATAATTTGCATGGTTTAAAAATAATAATCATGAAGATAGACAGTAGATTGGCAGTAACCAGAGGCCAGGAAGGTTGGGGGTGGTGGTGGATAATTTGCATTCACTGTATATTTACATTTCTGCATTTATTAATAGGAATTTCCGTAATTGCCAACCTAAATAAGAAATTATCTGTGACATTTGGAAAATTCACTTTCATACTTTTATTTAAACAAAACAAGCAACTTACTAGTTTATTAAAGTTTATTGAAGACATAAAAATTGTCTTTTGAAGGCTTGAAAGAGTTAACTCCATTTCCAGAAAGTCTTAAAATTTACAACTCCCCCAAAAATATGTCAAACAATTGAAATGACAAATGTTGGTCAATCGTTTGTGTAGTTTTCTGATTGACACCAAAACACTGGATACCAACATTTCTAAGTATCTAGTGACCAATATTTTAACGATACAATCTTAGATTACTAATAATCTATTTCTCCCAGATTCTTTGGAGTAACGGAAATAGAGTAATTCTTCTATCCTGTCACATCCCCACACACCCTGTGCACACACTTCCAAAACTTCCATTCCACCTTAAGTATAAAGTCCAGTTCACCTGGCTGATACCAGTTGGAGCAACGGAGTCATATTTTATTCCTGACTATGGAAGTCATGTGTAACCTCTGGGTTTAAGACATACAAGCCCACTGTGCTGCACTGAACCACTGTCCAGCCTACCTTGGGGATCTAGCAGTCTTGGGATCCCCAGTTCCGTTTCGGCGATGGTGAAAGCATCCTCCAAATTTTCTCTGTTAGTTCGGCCTTTCACTTTCTCCAAGTCCACTAGTTCGGGTCGAATGGCATGGATGACTGAATGGAAGGCAACCCCGCTTCTCCAGCTCCTCCCAAAGTCTTTCACTTCTATTCCAGTGTGCCTTAGTGTGATAAAAACATAAAATAACGTCACATTCTGAATACGTACAAGCCCTTTCTCCAAGGCCTCATGCAAAGTCCAATGCTTTTCACCAATGATGTGCAATTAGCTATATCGGTTCATTGTTTTTGAGAAAAATCAAGCAAACCAAAAATTTTAGAGGGTAATAAGATGTATAAATTCTTATTCCATATTTAGACTTTTCTGTTAGATTTTTCAGTTAAGAAAGTCAATGTAAAGCACCTTTTTACACTTATTTTTTTAAAGGAAAATAAACTTAGAGAAAAATGTCTGAAAAAATTTTAAAAAAGGAAAATTATAAAAACATCAAAAATGATAACAATCAATAAATAATTATCCTTTAAAGAAAAATCTAACACATTTCTAATGCTAAGCAGCACTGTGTCGTACAGGCACAGGTCATACCAGACTAAGATAATGTGGTTGAATCACATAAAATGCATTAGAATTCACAAATGCAAAGGGATGTGATTCTATGTTTAAGGTATCCACAAGGGATCTTATACTCCACCTACATCGAGACAATAATTCTAATTACATCAATCAAATTGTTTTAAACTCTTTTTTTTTTAAATTGCCTTGAGGGCAGTACCCCAGGGGTAGGCCTTTTTCCCTTGGTGATGGATTTGATTAATTCAAAGCCAGTTATAGTTAAGAAATCGATTCAAGTTGACAGCTATATTTTGTTGTTGAAAATAGAAGTGAAGGCAAGTACACAATTAGTTATTTTTATTTTCTACATATAACTTATAAGTTATAAAGGCAGTTCCAAAAACAGAGCTGTAAAGATGTCCCTGAGCATCAGTAGCACCCCTCAATCAGGTGCAGACCTTACAAACAAGGTCACTGAAATAGGTAGCGTTCAATGGGTAAAGTCATCTGGCAGTTTCTTTTTAAAAAGTTAGTCTCATTAATTTTATGGTTGTTTCCAAATAAAGCAGAAACAGCACTCAATTATTTTTTTACCAGAATCTCAAATTTTTCATGTAAAACACAATCTGACTGATATATTGATTAGTACAGTAAGTTGGCAAGTGCCCTTAAATTTTAACTCAGCAAACTTAATATTCACTTTAAAACACGTTTTACCCATGTGCACTCAGTTTTCGTAAAATATACTGTGCTGAAAATAGCATCATTGAACATAATCACTGGCTTCATAAACAAACATTTTAAAAACAATTTTAGAAGACTACAGTAATTGTAAAGCAATCTTGAATCTTCTCTTAGTTCTTTTAGAGTTTCTGTCTCTGGTAGTGTGGATATAATTTTTTTCCAGCAGACATCTGGCATGCATGCAGGTTGAACAATATACCTTGGTTATCTATTCATTTGTACATCTGCCTCTGGCTTCATCGTACTTTTTCCTTGTCCACATTTCCTCATTTAAAAATTATTGTGTCTCTTTCGGCCACCTCAAATTAGTTTTTAACAAAATAATGCATGGTGTAAATAATTAGCTGATAAATGTTCACCATGTAATTAGATATTTTCTGATTTTTCTTGAACTTGTTTATTGTGTTAGACATGTTCAAAAGAAAAATGTAAAATGTTTTTATAAATATTTACTATGTTGGAATAATTAAAAATGTTCCAGTGTATTTCTTTCTTCTATATTTGTTGAAAAAATATAGGTATGTATGCATACACACACACACATATACATGCTGTTTCTTATTAGATCAAAGTGGTAGGTAATATTCCTAAAAAGTTTTGGTTTTACCCCAAACCTCTTATTTAAGAATCTTAGCTACAAACCCAAAGAAAACTCAGATACATCACTTAAAGAAGTGGCGAAATGTGACCACTATACCTATAAAAATGTGTTTATAGGTACTTCTGACCTCTAATACATATTTACTTCAAGTTACTTTGAATGAATCTGGTTATACATATATTAATTTGTTTGGTTATTAATTTTTTCCTAAAATATAACTGTTGTTAGATATTTCAAAGTACGTATGCATATGTCGGATATTCTATAACTTAATGTTTTTATTTTTGAGAATCTCTACTGATTGTGGATGAAGTTAATTAATAAAACCAGAGAGAGCTTAACTATCTTGGGTTACTGAAATAATTTTTAAATTTATTTGTTAAATATTTTTAAAACTTATATGAAAACAGTAAATATACTCTTAAAACTAGTCTAGTGTTTCCTAGATGATTTATGATTTCCCACAGTCTCCAATCTTGTAAATGTGATAAATCTTCAGACTGTAGAATCCCACACAAGTTAATAATTTTAGGAACACTGTTACTCATATACTGAATTGTATACATGTTTTAAAGTCTTTTACACATGTCAGATAAAAAGTTGCTTGAAAAATACATACTGGGATAATATAAAAAGCAGCTTTTAGAAAAAATTATGAACAGGTTGGTAGCATAATAGAATCATGTGCTTACTACAGAAGTTTCATGGCTTAGGATAATCATCTCCCTAAACCTCTACAGTTTATGCAGCTACAAGAGAAACAGATCTTACTGATGTATTGGTAGGTGGAGGATCCTCAGGTCCACAATTCTGGACATTTACACAAACAAGGAAAATACAATTTCCAGTAATGTTGACAATACACAATTTGCAGGAATGATTTTGAGCTGTGATCAGACTCTTGTATGTCTTTGACACCCAAAACAGCATGCGTGAAACTAAATGAAATGCAGGATAACTCCAACAGCATTAAATTTGAGTTTACTACACTATTCAATGAAAGCTATTATATTGTTAAAGAAAATCAATTTATTTTTGGTTAATTTAATGCTGCATGGAGCAATGGGCGGCAGAATATCACACTGACATTATTACAAAGTTCAATCACAAGAGCATCACAATAAATGTTAGCACGTGGTTATCAGTCTTCTGGTACCTAACACATTTCTTCTCCCTGCCAAGTTAAGTTGCAGTAGAGATTAGTAATGCCCACTGTACTGTTTGATTATAGACAATTAAACAGTGTACTGGCAATGTGGGAAGGGCTTTTATTTAATTTCTACGACAGATCCTAAAGAGCCACAAAGCTTTGTTTTCAGAAATATTTTTGACTATAGCTTGAATCATAAAAACATACTCTAAACTAGGCTCACTTTGAAAGCTAAACAAAACTACACAAATTAGTAACACTAATTACATCTTTTCTATGTTTATCTTTTTCTCTTTTTATTTTTGCTCTTCAAACACTTCAAAAATAGAACTCCCTATGTTTAGTGCTTCAATATTTTGTAATGGTTAGTACTTGTTTACAGCTATTTTCCAGAAGTAGAAAATCAAATTCAGATTAGATTTGGGCATGCAAAACAAGATAGAAAGTGAGTTAATTTTAAATGTTTAGGAAAATCAAGCAAAAGCACAATTTCTTTGTGAAGGGACTAGCCCCTGCCCACAACAGACCACAAAATACAGGTACGATCAATTGAAAGCTCTATTGGAATTGCTATAAGAAAAATGCAGTTTGAGGGTAGTAATTTTCTATCCATTATTATCACATAAACATATACACATGTAAATTTATTACGTCTAGAAGAAAACTGAAAACTAGAAGCAAACGCTCAGTTCGTAAAGCTAGAGTTGAGAAAGGAATTCACATTCTTGATAAAAGATAAGACCAAAGGAAAAGAACTTAAAAATAAAATTGCTAAAAAGTTTCGGGGAATTAAAGCAAATATAATTTTTTTGTAGAATATGGACCTTAGCTCACAATGTTATTAAACAGAACTCAATAGTCTTATGAAGAGATAATAAAGTTTAAATCTCGAATTTATTTGTGTAGAGATTATTTAATAGGAGCAGAAATTGTAAACAAGGACCTGAATAGAAGTAGCCCTCATGCTACTAAGCAAAGTGTAGGATTAATCAACTTAATTAATCAGGCCCAATCACATGAATGAAGAAGGAATTGATTTTATTACAGCATTTCCTAGAATATTAGTGGTGATTCATGTTTATATTTTAATTTAAGGAAAGAGTGAAACAAGGACTGAAGCCAAGCCTGAACGCCTTCAAATATGTCTTCAAATTTTACAGTTATTAAAAGGTACAATCAGCAATAAATTGATAACTCAAATTATTTAAGGGTTTCAAATTTAGACAAACTCTAGGTACTTACTTGCCTGCCGTGTACTGAACCCATTTTAATAAAGCCTTCTTAGCATTTCCCTGGATCTTGGTGGCCACCTTCCGTTTACTTGGTGGGCTGGAGGTCTCAGAGCTCGCTATGCTGTCCACGGAGGATGCGCTGCCAGACAAAGACTGGAGCTGGGGCAGGTTGCTGGTCAGCTCTTCAATCTGTGAGTTAACAGCCAGCAAAAATATAAGAACCATCGTTGTTCTTCCTGCATCAGATATTTTGCTTTTCCAACTATAAATGCTAACACCCTTAAGATCCCTGACAAAATGTAAGCTCTTAAAGGGCATGGTTGATGTCTTAGTCCTCTTCATACCTCCCACTGCTCCTCTAGCTGCATCTTACACACAGTAATAAATGCTGGTCAGATACATGAATGAATTAATAACATAAAACCTAAAGATTGGAACAATTATTCTAGATGGCATGGAAAGTTCATTTTCCCCTTTGGGTCTAATAGGAGGTTGGAACTGCTCCCTTCCAGAGACAAAAGAAAATTTTCTTGAGTTCCTTTTACATCTATAGGGTGTCTCCATACAAAGGAAAAATTTTGTAATGAATATTTTGTAAATAAATGTATATTTAGCTACAATTTCCCATTTTTCCTATGTATGGTGACTTTTGGGACACCCTGTATATTTCATCTCCATTGCAATGTGCCCACTTTTCGGATTGGGTACATTGGCTGGAGTTCTTTGGGGTGAGAGGCTCCATGTACAACACCTTTGCACGGGAAAAGTGGAAATTCTCCTGCTACCAAAAAAGCAATGTATATGTGAAAGTCACATGTCTGCTAAGTTGAGATAAGCCCCAAAGATATGGCAAATGAAGGTATTACTGAAATGTCTACCACCCTCTCCCTCTATGACATTACATCAATTAAAAAGGAACCACAGTGCAATACCTGGAAATATAGAATAATAGTCCACATCAATCCGAGAACTATTGAGGGTCGGCCATCAGCTATATCAGTGGAGTTAATGTTGACTAATTTAATCTGTGTGAAAAGAAAAACTGTACTAGTAATGTACTAGAATATTATAAGCAATTTAACTATGCAATAATTAGGACTTTATTAGACATCAGTAAGATCTGGTCATGCCTACACAGTGGTACACAAGAGTAAGTAGGATGAGCCATAAATACAAACAAGCACATAGTTTCGGTGAAGAGTTCAAGGGCATTTGTTAGGTGCACAAAATAAAAACAACTATTAAATGTATTCCAGAAATTTCTTTTGTTTAAAGTTGAAAAAATATAACACCATGCAGGGAATTATCAATTAAAATGCCAAACACAACAACAAAAAAGGTTATTCTTTATATGTAAAGGTTGACTGGAACTTAAAAGAAACTGTGATGAATAGTTTAAGAAGATGCACTTACTTTGAAGTTTGATACCAAATAGCATGAAACTTATGTTCTCTTTTACCTATAAAAATCAGGAGTTAAGAATTCTAAAATGTGTACTAACCGGTGATCCTCTGTACATGGACTGACATGAAAAACAAAGGGAGAAGATGATATGCATACGTAAATATTCTCTCAAAATCAGCATTATTTGTTCAAAGGGATTAAAATGTAGAGAGTAAATTTAGCTCATGACTTTGGAAATACATTATAAAGAAAAACAAAGGAAAGCCAAGAAACAATAAAACAGAGATTATTAGCATTCAGTTCCCTATTGGCTGACAATAACTATAAAGCCTTCAAGACAGGTGTCAATCTATGTGTGATTGTCCCCAGTTATTCACTTTGATGTGTTCCCAACCATTAGAAAGTTACTTGCTAAGTGCCAACAAAATGAACTTACGTGGTAAGTCAATCTCAGTCAATCTCTATATCCTACAATCGATAACTGCCCAGCATCCCTTTCATAATTCCTAAACAAATTTAAACAAATAATGAAGTACTCCGCAGACTTCTAGCTCGATGATTCTCAGCCAATATTTCATGACGTGTTATTAACAATAAAGTTCAGAAGTTTGTACATGTTTTACTTAAAAAATGTTATCAGATGCAAAATCATCCCATAAATACTCTTGAATAAATAGTTTAAATTGACAAGTTTTACATCATGAGGCAGAGTAAAAGCAGCCACAAAAATGACTATAAATAATTTGAGGTTTTCCCATGGGATTTTGTCTCACTGGTGAAGTTTACTCATCAGGTTCAGTGACAGAAAAAAAAAATAGAGTACTGCTATAGATTGCATGTTTACTTATTTTAAACCTGGTAGTGTAAAACAATAATACAGGTAGCCAACTACTTGCCTTATTTAATACGTAATTTAAACAAATTAAAATAAATAATTACATTTCAATAGAATTCCAGATTACTGAGTTTTCTTGCCAAATTGGAAAGCCTGGGATCACTGTCCTCGCATTTCATTAAGGTATCTCTAGTTGAAACTGAGTATTTGTTCCCTTCTTCAAGATAGGGCACAGGCTGCTCCATGCTCCTGTTACCATAGTGAGCCTCTATCTCAGCTCATTCCTTCGCATCGCCTTTATGGACCTCCCAGGAATCTGCACTATGTCCCTCATCTGCACTATGGTGGTCTGTGGTTAGCTTCCTGCATTACTGTTTAGAATGATCTACCTGACAATTTATTGGAAAAAGAAACTTATGGAAAGCGATGGTAGATCCATTCACCAGTCACATTTATATGCTTCTTATCAGATTCTAACATGTGTCTTTTTCAATAGCCTTGCAAACAAGAGAAAAAATAAACACGGTGGTAGTGTCTCCCCAGTAACACATGAGAAGTGCCTTCATTATTCCTCAAAACAAGCTCAATAAGAATACAAGGACTAAATAATTGTTTATTATCTAAAGCAAAAAATCTAAATGAAGGACAAAATAAGTACAAAGTTCAAAGACAAATTCCTTAAAATATAACTGAGACATAAATCCTTAATTTGTGAAGAAGAAAACAAAATAATAAGTGGGAGGGCACCAAGGAGCCTTCAACACCCATTGCTCCCCACAGCCAGATATCCTGTCGGGTGTTGGGACGGAGAAGTGCAAGAAACAGTGGCCAAACATGATGTGTTTCAGGTAGTTGGAGGGTAGGGGGATGTAAAAGGGAATTTTAGAAAGATTAAAGGATTTGTAGGGCCAGAGGGGAAATTCTTTGGATTTTGTTCTGAGATTCAAACACATGCCTTTCTGTCCTAAGTAAATATAATATTTAAACTCTGATTATTCTACGTATTGTTTTTATTACTTAGTGTTGTTCTGTGAAGATGGACCTTGTAAAAACAGGTTTTCTGTGAAAACAAGTCTTCCTTGTAAACAATGTCTTTCATAGGTTAAGTCATTACATTTTTATCTAAGACATTAATTCACAACTAACAACACATATAACTCAGAATGAAGTAGGACATTATTTTCATATGAGACATGACCTGAAATGAGAGAATGAATGACCTGAAAAACTCTAAATATCCTGTTCAACAGGCTTAGTTCAGTTTTCTATTAATATAAAAAACTAACAAAGGGTGAGTGGGAAGAAGAGAAACCCTCCAATAAGAATGAGATTAGAACGATCCAGAAACACTGTCCAATTTTGTTTAAGACACTAAGATTGTTTTCTACACCATCCTAATGCCTGGAATCTCTCTTGTGCATGAAGTTTGCCAACTGACTGAAATATATGCTGATTCATTGCATTACCAACTTATTAATATGTAAATTATTTAAGAGCCAGAATCTAAGTTTTCTTTTATTTTGTATTTTCCAGAATTCCTGTCTTACAGAAAGTACTCAATTATATATTTGTGAAATAAATGTATTAATATAATGCATATAGACTGAGAAGAAACTAATTGGATCATTCTATTTCCCAGAAGTATCTGAGAATAAAGCTCATCTTAGTACTGCCAGGCACAACTTCCTAAATTCTCACAAATTAGTAAAGTCTAAATCTAAGAGGATTGGGGCAGCCCTTTTGGAGGGAAATATGGCAGTATCTAACAAAATTATATGCACATTTACCTTTGACCTGGCAATCACATTTCAAGAAATTTATCTAGAAGATATGCTTCCAATAATATGAAAGTACTCATGCACATGGTTATTAATTACATGATTGTTTGCTTTTGGAAAATATTAGAAACAACCTAAATGCCCATTCATAAGAGAGTGGTTGAATAAACTACGGGACATACAGGCAACGGAACACTATGTAACTGTAAAAACCGGTAAGGAAATCTCTATAAGGTGACTTGGAGTGAATTCCCAGGACATATTGCTGAATGAAAAAAAGCAAAATACATCTATAGTATGCTACTCTTCATGTAAAAAAGAAAGGGGTACATGAAAATACATCTCAGTTACAAAAAAAAAAAAAAACACAGAAAGGATGTCAGAAACCAGAGAGATTGGTTACCTAGAAGAGGGAATTACAGTTATAGTCAGGGAATGAGAATGGAGTATAGAAATAAAGAGAGGGGTTGTAATTTTTCAAGTCTAACTTTTGCTCTTAGAACTATGGTAATGTCTCACTCCTGAAATAAATAAACAGAATCAACCAGGATGTGCGTGTAAGCAGGGGCAAAATGGAACACAAACAATAACAAACAAACCTACTTCTATGACAAATGAGTAACATAATCACCCTGAAGGGGCTGGGGGAGAATAGAACTAACCTAAGTACATTTCAGAAATGGTCTTTTGAGGCTGAGCAACATAGCGAGACTAGGTCTCTACAAAAAATTTAAAAATTAGCTGGGTGTGGTGGTTCATGCCTGTAATCCCAGCTACTCGGGAGGCTGAGACAGGAGGATCACCTGAGCCCAGGAGTTCAAGGCTGCAGTGAGCTATGCTATGGCACTCCAGCCTGGGTGACAGAGTGAGACAGTGTCTCAGAAAAACAAAAAACAAACAAAAACAAGAATAAGAACAACAACAACAACAACAAAAAAGTCTTTTGACTGGATACTGTAATGGTAAAGAGGAAAAGAACCACATACAAATACTATTCTCCAGTTTGTAAATCTATTTCTCACAGGTATATGAGTTAGCAATTCTGAAACTATTTTCTGTGTATACACACACGGTTGAAAAAATAAGTAAATATATTATAGGTATAAGAGCCAGGTTTCTTATTACCAGAGAAAGCAGAAATAAATAAACACATAAAGCTAGAACAAATTTTGTCGTATTAGACTAGAATCAAAGGTATGAGTGTGAACTAATGTTTTGTACACACACACACAGGAGAAGTTAAACATGTATAACTTGTATACATATGCATACAGAGAGGCACAGACATGTGTATATACACGGGTTAGTAAACTTACACATTTTCTAGATCTATCTGATGAGAGGACCTAGGAACAATGACTCCCCAGGAGCAATAATCACACCTAGAACTGAGATCTTGGTTTCTAAATACCATTCACCAATAAAAGCAACAAAGCCTTCTTAGAGAAGTGGTTGATTCCAGACCTGGGATATACGTTAAGCCTAGAACATCTGTAGTTTCAGAAAATAAGAAAGTGCTTGAAAAAAAGATGAGGGGCTATGTCAAAAGAGTTGGTGCAGGAGCCAGCCTGAAGGAGTTCTTGACGGCCAAAGCTAGAATAATTTGAGCAACAAAGTAATAATAATGACAATAGTGATGGATTATAACTACAGAACAAAATAAAGATATGTGAATCCACACTGAAATAAATAATTGAATAAATAAATAAATTTATTTTATGTATACAGAACAATTCCAATTAATAAATGCAGAAGGAATGAAGGAAATACAAAATCATCTCTAGGCAAGTGGCACAGAAATAATTACTGAAATGGATTCTAAAATCAGGGAGCAAAAGTTTGAAGAGACGTAGAAAATTCGCACAGTCTCAATTATCTCCCCTAAGTTATTTCTCAACTATAAAGGGAAAAACAGTAACTCTACCATAATGAAACATAGTAGACACCACCTTACCAAGTGGTCAAGGCTAACATCACCAGTAATAGACATATCAGAACCCTATATCCACTAATACGCCCCGGGAGGAATACAACCGCACTTCCCTGGGATTCTTGCCAAAAATGTCTAATTTCAATTTAACCATGAGAAAACATCACACAAACACAAACTGAGAGACATTCAGCAAAATAACCAACCAGCAGTTATCAAAAGTGTCAAGGTCATAAAAGACTTAAGGAAGAATGAAGACTTTTCATAGAATGAGGGAGATAATTAAATTAAAGAAATGCAAGGTGTGATGCTGGATTGGATCCTGGAACAGAAACAAGACAACAGGTGGAACAGTGTTGAAATTAGACTAATGTCTATGCTTTAGTCAATAGTATCATACCTATTTTAATTTCCTTATTTTGATAACAAGGTTACTATGATTGTGTAAGTTCTTAACATTACATAATGAAGCGTAGACATGAAATTTTTTTTCCAATTTTCGATAAATCTATAATTATCTTACAATAATAGTACATGTCTATGTAGATTACATGCAGTGTTTTGACGCCACCGACGATACTGGAAACATCAGTGTGCCCACGTCTTCTTCCTTAATATTTCTTTGTTTCTTTCTTACCTTTCTCCCTTCGAGGAACTTCAGTGCTGTGCCGATGTTAGCCACAGCATGGATTCGCTTCATCCGGCGTCCTTGTTCACAAGGCTGCAAACACAGAAAGAATGAGAATGAAACAAAATGCACACATTAAAAAGTTAGTTATAAAATCTACTATTTAAATGGATTAAAAATATACTTGAAGAATATTCAAGAGCAACCAATGGTACTCAATTTCTATAAAGGAGTGTTATTTCCACAGCACTCTGAAGACACAGTAATTTAGTCAACAAAAACATCCATTCTCAGCTTATCTGTTAATCTATTGCCTTTTAGGCTACAGTATGCCTAAATGCAGAAATTCATAAAACTCCTATGTTGTCTATTGAGACTGTCACTCCTCTAATTTAGGAAATATATACATGAAAAGTACGTGGTCACTTAGCATTCTTTTCAGTCATATGAACACGTAAGGATACTGACGGTATTAGTAACATTTCTTGATTTGAATGACCAAAATATGTGGCACATTCAAGCCAAGGTTAAAAAATAGGATTGTGAGGATGAATCAGTGTGTTCTGGTACATGGACACTGTAAGTTGTGAGTGTTTAAGCAACCAAGATTGACTGTGTGCTTTCTTTGTGCTGCCCTGTTAATTTGAAAACACAAAATAATTTCAGTGAAGTATATGTTATAAGCTTCCTTTACATCAAAAGGAAGTATGCTGTAAGGTTGCAAAGTGGCACAGAGAAAAAAACTAGTCTCTTCTCTGTGACCCTAGAGCTCCAAATAATCTCCCATTGAAATTCAAAACCAAGTATCTTTTCATTTCTAATTAATGTCGTGCTAGGTGGTAATTTTTATGACATGATTTGAAATAACTACTTAAATAGATGATATGCTTTTTAATAGTTATTTATTCTTTACTGAGAATTCTGTTATACAGGACCATAGTCTCATTATTAGTCCATGCACAGCTCACTTACTTAGTTTAGTTAATTATCTTTTATAATGTATAAAGCACCTGGGAACCTGCCACCTAAAACAAAGCCAGGACCCACAGTTAAGTGTGAGAGCCACATTCTGCAACACCACCACCCCCATTCATTTCATCCTCCTGCCTTCCTGCACCCAGGCAACCATCACACCAAATCCAGTCCAATGCTTTCCAGTGCCATGGCATCATCATAGCTCACAGCAACCTCAAACTCCTAGGCTCAAATGATCCTCCTGCCTCAGCCTCCCAAGTAGCTGGGACTACAGGTGTACACCACCACAGCTGGCTAATTTTTTCTTTTTAGTAGAGACAGGATCTTGCTCTTGCTCAGGCGTGTCTTGAACTCCTGATCTCAAGGGATTCTCCTGCCTCAGCCTCCCAGAGTGCTAGGATTACAGGCATGAGCCACCACACCCGGCCAAAGATTTTTTTACTTTTAAAATGTTCCCTGTTCCCAGTTTTAATATGGTTAAATATAGCACTCTTTTATTGCCAATATTTTTGTTTCTTATTGAATAATTTTTCCTACCCATATATTCAAAAGATATTCACTTATATTTTCTACTAAGAGCTTAAATTGTTTTTGCCAAAAGGTCCTTAATCCATGTAGATTCGATTTTTATATAGGCCATAAGGATCCAATTTTATATTTTTCTATTAAAATAAACATTATTTTCCTGTTCCATTTATTGAACAGTCCTATTTTTCCCCCAGATCTGACACTATCTCTGACGTATACTAAAGTTCCATGTATGTCTTGTCTGTTTTTGGACTATGCTGCATTTGTCAATATGCCTATACCACACATACAATCCCATATTGTCTAAAGTGATATAGCTTCATTGTAAGATCTGGTATTTAGTAGGGCAAATATCTTCTCTCTTCTTTTCTTCTTCAGATGTATCGTGGCTAAGTGAGGAAGATATAAACATCTATTGTATTGTCCAATCACATATTTGCACCTATTTTTATACAACTTAGCCTATTCTAACTAACACAGTTATTCTTTCTAGTAGGCTACAAGTAGCTTTGAGGGCACCAATCATATCTCATTCATCTGTATTTTCCCTAGAGGGCATAAAAGTACCTATTATCCATAATAGGGACTCCAGAAATGTTAACCGAGTGATTATCAGACAACGCAACCCTGATGCAGAATTGAGTTCCACTCTAAATGCATGATCAATGACTTAGAGTCCTCTGGTAAATATTCAAGGGGCTTTGATGCTCAACGTTTCCATAGATTATTCATTGTTTATTTCTTATTGTATTATTAGGCTTCTCTTGATTGCAAAGTTTTGAAGATCTTTGTAAAAACATACTGTACAGAATATTAACAAAATAGATACAAAATAAGTTTCTCTGTAGTCCTT
>CAUYRT010028398.1:0-12993 GCA_963574885.1 Lepilemur ruficaudatus
TAAGTTTGATATTTTTAATTGTGTGTTTGTCAGACTCCTCAGGGAGCACTCTTTTTGCTTTTAGGTAGCTAAAATTCCTTGAGTACCTATTTCTGCTGTTACTTCACCAGGTTATTAATCTACATTTTTTCAGAACCTAAAAACAACTGATGGGGCATGTACACTCAATGCTCATTATTCTTGGTAGTTATGTTCTGTGGAGTCACTTTTGAACAGGGTTAATCAGTCTATATATATGCCCCTCGTTATTAATTGGCCTTAAGGATTTATGTCTATATTTGTATAAATGTTTACTAATTCTAAATATGTTTCTTCCTTTGTTCTTAACATTTGTCACTCTTCTAACAAAGCAAAGTCATTCTTTAAAACTTTAGTAAAAAAAAGTAAAAAAAAAATTTAGGTCAATTCTTCTCTTGCCTCCCTCTTTTACATTTCTTGCAAAAGTGTCAGTACCTGGAAAATCATAATGAATCCATACAGTTTAACTCTTAGCCTAGAACTGAGAGACAGAACAGAAGTGAACAAAACTGAAAACAATCTTAGATTTTGTTCTTGACAGACTTCTCTAGATAGGATCAACATGTTAAAGAATACACAATGCTCAGTACTGGAATGAATGTTCCAAAAGCTGTCTTATTCCTCATGAATAAGCTTATTCTTCCGTGCTATGGAGAACTAAACCTGCCATTTTTCAAGGCAGTGCCTTCAGGATCTACCAAACTTATGGTCTCATAGTTTGAGCAGAATTGTGTACTAATACATTTTGTTTAATGGCTATGATTTTTATTGGGGAGTAAACTTAAAGGGACCTCTATGTGTGTTCAAATCATCTTTGTTGCTAATTCGCCCCATGCTGTGTGGATGCCTTGAAATTCTGCTGTGCACTTTAGTTTATCTAAAGGTCTTATATCATGGCCATCAGCCCTTTCAGAAATTGGAGTTCTGTCCCTGAAAC
The DNA here is from genome assembly GCA_963574885.1 of Lepilemur ruficaudatus. Lineage (NCBI taxonomy): Eukaryota > Metazoa > Chordata > Mammalia > Primates > Lepilemuridae > Lepilemur > Lepilemur ruficaudatus. The sequence goes on from CAUYRT010028398.1 coordinate 956, forward strand.
TTAAACCCTCCACTAACTGCCAGACTTGAAAATCCCCTTTATAGGAGCCTGCCTTTCCTGACATCTGGACTTCCCCAAATCTGGAAGTTGTAGCCCTATCTTGTCACAACATGCTTCTCTGAACTCCCTGCCTGCCTTCCTCCCTAGAGCTCTTACGAATAGTGCTCCAGAGTATCTGCTGTACCTTGGAGCCTGTGTCTGCTCCCAGGTTTTAGCCTTGTTGTCTGGCCCTTCTTGCCACAGTCCTGATGGGTTCTTGGGATCATTGTTGATTTGATGATGATTCCACAGCAAAGTGAAATTTCCATTAACAGCCAACAACTAATTAGGTTGCAAAGAAATCGCCTCTGTAGGTAATGTGGCTAGAAGGAGTAAAATGCAGTGGTTAGAGTGTGGAAGGCTCAGTTGGAAATTCTGATTCCTCATCTGTACAAAGGAGAGATTTGTAAGGATTCAGTAAGATAATGCATGTGAAAGCATGTAGGATAATAACTGCCACATAGTAATGGCTTAGTAAGGTACGAGCTAGTTGTGTTACAGAATTTTTTTACTCTTTCCCAACTCTAAGAAATTATCAACATAGACTTCGAAATGCTTTATCAGATTGCATTTAGTATATACAACTGTTGGTATTTAAATGTAGTTAAGTATATATTATATATATGAAATTATGAAATAGGAAACATCTGTATTCAACAGATTTTTTATAAACTTGGACTTGAGAAAATTCTCTATTTTGACTTTTTAAAAAATTTCAGTATAATATATCTGTGTGTCAGCAAAATAATATAGGAATGCTGGCAAGTTATGAATGTAACTATTTATAGAGTTGGACACTGTATTTATGCTTCTAAAAAAAAATGGGTATTGGTAAGGTCATGGACCCAAGTAGTGTTTAACAAGTTCTAGCTTTTGGAGGGCAGGGATCGTGTGTGTGTATTTTTCAAAACCCTGTGTCTTCCATGTTGACTTACATGTAATAGGTCAATGAATATAATGTTAAATGAAGAACTGCAGGAGTTTTATCACCAGTGTTTCCATTGTTTCTCTCTAAACTTTCTTCTTTTCTTTAATGTTTTCTTTCCCCCCAGCCACATATTGGCATGAGCTGATTTTTACAGCTTCGCAGGTTTTTCCAGGACGCAGCAGTTATCCATTCTTGGACTCACATAACAGAGAAGCCAGTCGGTTGAACAGATTCAGTGTGGCTCCTCCTGCAGGTGCTTATCTTGTTCCACTGGTTGCTTTGCAATTGTTATGACTTTGAAAAAGAATTTCTTTTCATCTGTAAACTCAGATTATATAGGAGACTTTTTGCCATTGAGATATATTCTTATCAAGATTTTTTTTTCTATTTTATAAATAATGGTATTAGTAGACATAGGCTGAAGCTCTCTTGTGTCAATGCCAAAGGAAACAATATAATAGGTATTTGCAGTGGGGATTTAGCTAGATAGAGCCTATCTTGTTTTCCTTGCTTGCCTTTAATCAATGTTTATGTTCTCTTAAAACTTTCTTATCCATCTTTTGTGGGCACTGTTGGTGAATTTCCTTCCTTTCTTCCTTTTCTTTTTGTGACAGTGTTTCTGTTTCTTTAATTTATCAAGGTGTCACGTACAACAGTCTTATTGTGTTGCGCTAAAGACATTCTCCATTGACCAGAGAGTCTGATGATAGTTTTCTTTCCTTCGGGACTAAGTAGGACGTTGCTAGTTGTTTTGTCTTTGATGTGTTTCAGTTCCTAACTTTGTCTGTCACTAAATGTTTTTTCTTTTAAATGGATTGAGCCCTTCTCCAAAGCAGAAATAGTGTTTTCCTTCAATAGAATTCCTGTCTATGACAATATCTATTCTTTATGGTGACATTTAAAAAAATCTGAAAATTTATTTCATTTTTTTAGAGGCACTGTTCATCTACATTGCACAGACTGGAATCAAACTCCTGGGCTCGAGTGATCCTCCTGCCACAGCCTCTCAGATAGCTGGGACTATTGATTTGCACCACTGTGCCCGGCTCTGTGACTTTTGACCTTTGCACCTTTCTTGCATATAGGTGCCTGCAGAATCCTTTTCTCTTTGTTTCATTTTGTATTCTCTTTTGTCTTTTAGACAGGAGTACTTGTTGAAGAAGCAGAGAAAACACACAAGGCTTTTGTGATCAAGAATGACATAAGCTACAGATCTCAGTTTTATCATTATCGGTTAAATAAGTACATCCTTTTTTTACCTATTTAGTTACAGGAGGAGCGATTTTTCCAGATGCCACACAAAGCTTTTGGGAATGTCTTTATTTTGGGCTTGCTGCAATAGAATTAAATGGAACAAATCCATAAGCAATTTATATGTCCCATTTTTTTTCTTGTAAGACTTATTAATCTCTGGTATATTTCTTTTAGAGAAGCAAATTTTGAGATCATTAAAGTGCTAAGTGCTGAGAATAACTTTTGGTTTTATTTGCCACCAATAACAGTCAATAGCAGCCAAAGGTACCTTTAGTATTTTTTAGTTTCTGAAGACTAATCCTGTCTATTGCCTGTTTCAGTTTTTTATTGGATATGATAGACATTCTGATCATTATTATTTCAGAACAAATACCTAGTGAGTTATTTATACAGTAAATAAGCACCAAACAAAGCTTTTTGGTAGAATCACTTGAGGTCTGTTTTGTATCTTAGTGTAGATAAGCCCTGATACTGACTCAGCCCTATCTAGTGCGTGAAGTATGAGCTTAGTAAGAAGAATCTCTGTCAGCGTCACCTTCCTCAATAACCCCTTTGGCTTTTGTGAATGGACCAGATTAAAACCCAGTAAGATCTAAGTAACATGGAGTGAATTTGTTGATTGGTTTTTAACATGTTTTTCAGTCTGTCCAGATGTATTCATGGTTCTGTGTGCTTACCTTTTAAACACAATCAACCCTGGAAAATACGACTAGTTTGAACCTCTGTATAATGAGTGTGCTAATCTGGGTTTTGCTCTTTAACTCTAAATTTTCTCAGCAATATACTCAACCTCTTTGAGCCTCTGTTTCTTCATCTCTAAAATAAGGATATTGTTGTCATAAATCTCTTTGGTCCCCTGATTTAGTAGTCTATAATTTCTTATTTTAGAAATTGGAGAAAGCCTCACAGTATCTTTCCTCTGGGCATAAGGCATCACAATATCTGTGTATTACAACATATTTGAAATTGTTGTCAGCAGTCCCCCCGAAAGCCAGTTGTGTGGAACATTAACCGGCAAGATGCTTTACTATAAAAATTTGCACATTAGCAAATTGGAGACCGTCAAAACTTAAGAAACAAAGGGACTTGTCAAAGTGATCTCTCATCCTTCACCCGTGAAAACAGAGATGACAGCTATTAATATCTCACTAAAATTGTGTTCCACAAATGGGAATACTGGTGTTCAACTCTGGTTTCAAAAAAGATAGCTAAGGGAAAAGAGGGAAATGGGGGGAAGGAATATCTTCATGGCCAAAGTAAGTGACCAAATTTTCCAGAAGGAAAACTGTCTGGAGCCTTTGGGTCAGCAATATTATTAAAGCCCTGAATTATATGTAAACAAATATGTGATTACTGGATTGAGAAGGAGCATTGAAGAGAATTTATTTGCAAAAATACCCAGAGGACAACCAGTGTAACATTAGAACTGAGTTGAAAGGATTTGAGAACCAGAAAAGCATTTGATTTTATTAGTATTGGGAATGTTTCCTCTAGCATTCTTTTCTCTAATTGTACTCTTTAGGTGAATATCTGGCTCACTAATACTTGTTCCCTGCCATTTATATATGAAAAGAATTATAGGAATTAACATTTCTGTGGAGTGTATCAGTGCCAGCCGCTGTTCTATAGATTTTATAAAAATTAATCATTTAATGCCCCTGATCGCCCTAGAAGCCAGTAGGATATTAAGGCACAGAGAGTGTGTGAGTCAAGAGAGGCAGTTCTGTTATGGTCACAGCTTCCAGATGATAGTGGGTTGTCACAACAGCGGTGTCCGTCTTACCCCACTAGATGTCTGATGGGTTAGCTGCTCTGAAGCACGTTCACTCCAGGACCCAGGCCAGCCTTGTTCTTGACTGTTGTCAGTCGTAATGAGAGAAGAGAACAGAGCAAATCTTGTTCTGGCTCTTAGAGTTTCTGCTCAGAAGTTACATGTGTTTCTTCTGTGTGTGTTTCCTTGGCCAAAGCAAGTCATATGCCAAGCCTGGTATTGGTGGGATGGGGAAATTAAACCCTCCCGCAGAAAGGGGCAGTGCATGTTTATAAATAATGATACACTAATGTGTATCATCAGAGGGTGACTTCCCTAGGTCAACGAACTAGCAAGTGGAAGAGCTAGGATGCTGAACCCAAGCAGTCTGGCTCCAGAATCTGTTCCATGAGCCACAACTCTATTCTGCCTCTCCAGTTGTCTGACTCCCAAGAGGAGTTAAAATGGATTTTGAGAGCTTCCTATGAAATTCAGATAGATGTTTCTTAGCATCCGTATTACCGAACAACCACATGCAATGTAAAAATCTTAACTCTAGTTAGACTCAGGTTGATAGCATAGCATTAAGGTTAAGAAAGAGGACTTTGGAGCCCAACTGTGCCTGTGTCTAGATGCTGCCATCATCACTTACTCGCTCTGGGACCTTGGGGAACATACCTAATCTCTCTGTACCTTATTTTCATTATCTGTAAAATGGGAATAATAATAGTTCTCACCTCATGGTTGGAGTGAGAATTAAACAAGTTAATAACTAACTGTAAAGTGCTTGGAATATAATTTCTATATGAATACTAATTATCATTATCTTCTTCTATCTTAAATGTAACCAAAATATGTTCAAAGACTATTGCTCACCACTTCAGCCGCCATCTGCCCTCAGGCGTGACGGGCATCTCTCCTTCAGAAAGTGGCTTTTGTTGGCTCTTTGTCAGAACCACTCACTACTTGCTTTTCCCCTCTCCTGTTTTGACATACAAAGGATGCCTTCATTTCTTTGTTGTTTTCTCTCTCACTGTGTCAATGAAACATGATAATTATAAATGCTTAGATTTATTTACAAACAGAAAGTTTATAATGACCTGTTTGGACAGAATTGATTTTTCTTTCCAGTTGTGCCGTTACTATTCTGCAAAAACATCTGCTGCTGTTTGCCCACATTGCTTTCCTGTTTTCTAGAACATTTTACCCCTGTTGAGAATATCCTAGATGATTATACATCTGGGAATTTTTTCCTCCCCCTCAAAGTTTTACCTGGTGTAGTATATTTTAAATTATTTAACCCATTGGGTTCCATTCATTTCTCATCTCTCAACAGACAGATTAGTTTGTCATTAGTTTCTTCAATTTTTCCCTCTAAAGATTCTCATTGTTGACTTTTTTCTTGCTTTTTAGCTACTTGTCTAGATAGTAAATAAATGTTATCCAAATTTTGCTACTATTAGACTGTTTAAAAAAATATAGGGGATGTAATTCTAACACTTTGAGAGGCTGAGACAGGAGGAGTGCTTGAGGCTGGGAGTTTGAGGTTAGCCTGAGCAAGACTGAGACCCCCGTCTCTACAAAAAATAGAAAAAAAATTTAGCTGGGTGTGGTGGCACATGCCTATAGTCTCAGCTACTCTGGAGGCTGAGGCAGGAAGATTGCTTGAGCCCAGGAGTTTGAGGTTGCTGTGAGCTACGATGATGCCGCTGTACTCTAACCCCAGCAACCCCAGCGACAGAGAAAGATCCTATCTCAAAAAAAAAAAAAAAAAAAAAAGGGAAGTTTGGCTTTCTCTTTTATCCTCTAGATTTTTAAAAGTGCCTGTGTTTTTTGAAATCTTATTGTTGGTATTTTGAACAGTCTTACTGGTAATGGTGTGAAAAACAGGAATAGAAGAAGAAACTTTCTGATTTGTTTGTGTGTCTCCTAAGAATGTACTCTTTGGCTCTAAGTTATACATATTGTGTGAACTTGTACACAATGTTTCGTAGTTGATAACATTTCTAGGAATGTGCCCAATATAAGTGTGCTGAGCATGGACACAGTGAGACAATGCACAGAAAGTACTATGTAGACTAAAACCTAGTTAACCTAGAAGGAAGAATGAGGAATGTGCTCAGTATAATTTTTTTTAACTCACAATGATAGTGGAAGGGTCAAGACAGTATGAAGAAAACAAGGTCTAGGCTCAATACTAGTTATGTATTTTAATGGGAAACGTCAGGTCAGGAGTTAGTCCAATTGTAATGAACACAGAAACAATTGAGTTACCAAAAAAAAAAAAAAGGACAGCGAATTGTTCTAAGTAAGGATTAATAAAGAAATATATAAAAAGCATTTTTCAAAGAATGGACAGTATAAAAATATGAATTATCAGCCCATGTGGTAGACCCCTGTTTCCTTCTCTTAGAACATCCCCCAACCCATAAAGGACAGGAGCATGTCTAAGACTGTGCTCTATTACCCTGCCCTGGGCTAAAACTGGTTAGTTCAGGGTGTATGCCTCACCTAACCTATGCCAATTAGGATCTTACTCCCGGGAATTTAAAATGTGGAACTGATAGAATAGAAACCAGTTGTCCCCAGATCTCAACCAGGGCATTATTATGGAAGCAGCTAGCCAAGAGGTATATAAATTCTTGCTGCAGAGGTCCCTGGAGGTTATCTGGCTCCTGCCTCACTTAGGACTTGGTGGTTCACTTCCTTCTGAAATACCATAAGACACTTAATAAAATGCCTCATCTTTCTTATTCTAGCCAGAGTTTATTTCTGTTACTTGCAGCTGGGAGAAACACAACTCATACAGCTCTGAAAGATTAGAAAAGAAGAATCTCAGTACATGCAGCTCAATGGTGAAAATAATTCTGAAAGGAAAGTAAGTGAGCTTGGTTCTGATATGTTATGAACTCATAAAAATGAATTGGCAGGTGATCAAAGCAATAGATTAATCTTACCAAATGCTTAAGAGAAGGCTATTAGGTTGAATGGTATATAAAAATCAGTAAATTTATAGTGTTTCTGAGGCTTAATAATGGCTCAGTTGGGTAGAGACCTGACTTAATGAGGGCTTGGTTATGGGTACTCACTCTAGCAGATCCAGTTCCAAGACTACAGGTCACCTAACTCCTCACCACCCACAAGTGGCCAACATATGCCCAGTAATGGGGCAGCCAGAGAGTGTATGCATGTACTTGCAATCCATCCCCACACTGGAAGACCAACTAAATCAATGTTTTCTCCTAATAGAGCACCAAAGTAGCATCTTATACTGGGTATCACGGTAGACTTAGTATAAAGAATATGAGGATGAAAAGTACTAAAGATGTCTCTGTGGCTAAGATAATGAACACCCGTGGAGGGTTAGCTATCAAGTTTGCCATTTGAATCATTCATACTGTCTTCTTGAACTCTCTCGAGAAATGGCATGTAAAAGAAGTGAGTTCCTTAGATTAAAAACAAAACAAAAACTACTTTGCAATAAAGAGTTTACAGTTCTTTAGTTTCCATGTTTGGCTTCTGCCTTTTTAAGGGTCTTAACTTTTGTGAAATTTGACAGCCGTTTCCTCTATAAAGACTTCCTTGATTCTCCTGGTCATTATTAAACACTCCCTCTGCTGAAAATACACCATACTTTTTGCTTGGGGCACCCATTATTCTTTGACAAGCTATGTGTATGAGTACATTTGTATACGGGAAAATGGATTATGTACAAACATTCAGAGTTTATAGATTTTATATTAAAATATATCTGGATATATCAGTTTGCTAGGGCAGCCATAACAAAGTACCACAAATAGAGTGGTTTAAGCAACAGAAGTTTGTTTTATAGTTACGGAGGCTGGAAGTCCAAGATGTGTTGATAAGGCTGGTTGTTCCTGAGGGCTTGAGAGAAAATCTGTTCCATGCTTCTCTCCTAGCTTCTGGTTGTTGGCTGGCAATTGTAATTTTTCCTTGGCTTGTAGAAGCATCACCTCAATTAATGCTTTCGTCTTCACATGGCATTCTTCCTGTGGTGTATATCTTCAGATTCTCCCCTTTTTATAAGAACTTCAGTCATAGGATTAGGACCCACCCTAATGACCTCGTTTTTTCCTCGGTCACCTCTGTAAAAACCCCATCTCCATATAAGGTCGCATTTGCAGATACTGGGGCTTAGGACTTAAATATATGAATTTTGAGAAGGTACTTTTCAACCCATAACACTAAATATAGACATTATCTGATTTCTGGGACAGCATGCTCTCTGACTACAGAGATTGAGCCCTACTCATCCATCACTGTATCTACCAGAGAGCCTAGAAATACGCCTCCAACATAGTAAGCAGAGTAATATTTGTGGAATGAATTGAGGCATTTCCAGTCTGTCCTAACACCATTTTGTTGAGCTGAAGTCACCGTTGTGTGTGTGACTGGTCCCAGAGATGAAAGAAGGAGGCTTTAGTGTATAAACGTTGCTACGTTCCAGTCCACCGGGACTTCCACCAATACCTTATGCAACTTCTCCTTGGAACTCGAAAGCTTTGTTTTTCTGAGCCTAGACAGATGGCTTGAGTCTCCTCACAAATTCTGTCTTGGGGCCTTTGTCAAAATAGAGACAGAATGAGATTTCAGGGCCATTGATAACTGAAAGCCATGAAACTAAATTAGTTGTCACACAGGGGCTGTTGTCACACACACAGGTATGCAGTGCTCCTTCAGAGATGGTTAGCATGTGTTTTCCTTAAGAATTCTCCTTCCATATTACGTGTAATACACGTATCTCATTAATTTGAATGTTTTCAAAATCGATGGAACAAGTTGAACATTAGTAGTGAAATTCTGTTGTTTTAAAAGGTTTTTCTTAATTGTCAGACATAACACAGGCCTAGGTTTCTTTTTAGTGGAATTTTAACATTAAGAGAAGAAATATCGGGAGGAGGTAGTTGCAAACATAAGATATTCTAGGTTTCTTGGAAAACATGGAAACATAAGGAATGCTCATTCAAAAACCTAGCTTTTATACAAGTAAAAATTAAGTTTAAGAAATTAAGTGGCCCTTCAATGATTCTTAAAAAGTATATATTTCAAGGAAACCTTTATTGAAGTCCTTGAACTGACTTTACACTCAAGGAAGAAGTTATTGCAAGAGTTAAGGCTAGAAATGCCTATGCTTAAAATTGGAGGTTTTTGTTCTAATATGTATTTTAGAAACACTAGGTAGGAGAGCTTTGGGATTTCGCTCTGTACCAGACAGTGAAGAAGAGGAGAAAATGAGGTTGCTTTAATTCAGTGTTGTGTTAAATTCAGGATCTTCTAACTTTATTTATCAAAATCTGGGGGATGAAAGCATATATAATTCTAGTGAAAGCTGACAGTTACAAGCAGAAATGAAAAGGAGAAAATACAGAAAGACAAATTCATTTCTTCAGTGGTCGTTTACTAACAAGTGTATGTAGAGCATCTAAAATGTGCAGAATGCTACATGTATGACCGTAGTAGTCGGGATTAATGGTAGTTTGTATAGTTTTATTGGCATATTTTGTCAAGCTCTAGGGCGTTGGATTAACTTCTGATACTGAATGTGGGTGAAGGCAGTTTGTAATCTTGCCTCAGGTCAATGAGACTGTCTTTGGTAGGCAGCTAATATTAGGGGTTTTGTTTGTCTTCACTAATTATGTCTGTATTCCAGCACACCAAATTCTTTAGACAGTCTCTGTGAATTTTGGTGGGTGTCAGGAGGCATTCCTTAATCAGAATAGCACATTATTAAATTCCCATTGTCTCCCAAAGTCAGAGGAGTGTATATGTAAGCCCTGTTGAGTTTCCTGCAGACTTCCTGCAGACTGACTCTTAGTTATTGCTGCACAAAATCATGTGAAGGTCAACAATTTGGAATGCACTCTCAATTTACTGATTTTTATGTGTTATGGATGTTAATTGAGTTCCTTAAAACATGTAATAAAAGTGATTTTTTTTTGTGTTTTTTTTTTTTTTGGTGTTTTAAAGTTTTGGGGCAATGCTGATATATATTGGGAAAAGTACATATAGAAGTTTGTTTCATCTGGATTGTGGCACTAAAAGTTTCTCTAAAATCTGCTCTCACCCTGAATATCTGAGGGGATGAGTAATTAAATGATTTGCTTTGGAAAGGCTAATTAATTTAACCATTACTCAGGGACTGCTGCCACTGGTGTCCCCATCTGCCCACATGACAGGCGCACCTGGCGCTCGGCGTTGTCACGGCTTCTGCAGTGGGTGACCCCCCAGGACGCCTCTGTGTGTGGAGAAAATGGGCCTTGGCCTCCTCCGGGGAGCAAACCTGTTCTCCCTCCACACGTACCAGATCGCCACCCGGCTCTTATTCTCGGGGCCCACCAGAAGTGGGGAAGGCTGATGATTAATTGAATCTTTTCTTCAAGATTTTAGTGTATGACTCTCTGCCCCAAGGCGTAAATGAGAGTAATCATCTGTCTAATTTCAAGCTAGGCATTTGGTGATAGCTTCATAGAGAAAAAAATGGGGGTGGGGGATGTTAAAAATAAAACTTATTGCTGAACATACATAGGTTTATATTGGGGATTTGATTAGTATTTTTCTTCTATTCTGCCAGAACTGTGGGTCCATAATACTTGGAATTCATGTGTTCCTGAAAAGTTATATGAGTGGTTTTCCCATTGATTCACACTAAAATGGTCAAGAATATGTTGCATCTGTGAAGACCCCAATTGTTTCTTGCATTTTTGTGTGGACTAGGGACCTGCGGGGCTCTGTGGCCTCTTTGGAGATCCATGAGGTCAAAACTAGTTTTATGAGAATATTAAGATATCATTTGCCTTTTTTACTTTGATTCTCTAACGAGCACACAGTGGTTTGCCAGAGGCTACCCCACATGTGACATTGCAGCATATTGAATGTAGAAACAGGTATCAGAATCCAGATGTTGTTTTGTTATATTAAAGACATTCCCAAAAGTATAAAACAGTGCCACTAGTTTTACTATTTTTTGAAATCTGTAGTTATATTTTCTAATTACATTTACGTTAACCTGTAATGGAATTATTATTGCTATTTTAAATAAATTTATATATTTTTTGTCTCAGTTTTACTTTTGAATATGGTAAATATCAATAGATATAACTCACAAAAACTAAAGCTCTTTGGGATCCTCAGTGATTTTTTGCAGCGTAAAGGGGTTCTGACTGCAAAAGGTTTGAAAACCATTGCTGTATCTCATGGAGATGATGATAATACCTACCTCATGGGATTGTTTCAGGTTGAAATGTTTCACATAAGGTATTTAGGACAGTGCCTGATGTAGCAACTATTCAGGAAATAGCCACCATTATGATTATAATTTTAAATGGAAAAGTCAGTCAAATGGCTCTCGAAGTAACCTGGAATAAAATCCTGACACTAAAGTGGCAGATCTTGGGGCTAAATAAAAGTCTAACCACATTGCATTCAAAAGACTGAAGGAAATTAGACTGTAGCAAAAAACATCCAAGAGAGATTATTTACAATTAAAATATTTGTGAGGGCAGACCTATTCTCTCGTGTGATTTGTTACTGAAAAGTATGAAATTGAAAAAAAAAAAATTCTTATGAATAGCACAATGTCTCTTCCCATTTAAAAGAAGTTCAATTTCAATCTTTTGATTAAATGGTCACCTAACATTCATTTTCAAATCCAACTTTGAATGTAGTGCACCTGTGTTGTGCTTATTACATCTTTTCTTTTCTTTTAAAGTTAGTTTTATTTTTTAATGCTTTTTTTATAGAGACAGGGTCTTGCTATATTGCCCAGGCTGGCCTTGAACTCTTGGGCTCAAGTGATCCTCCTGCCTCAGTCTCCTAAGTAATGGGGAATTTAGGTGTGTGCTACCGTGCCAGGCTTTTTTTTTTTTTTTTTTTGAGACAAAGTTTCACTCCGTTGCCTGGGCTGTAGAGTGCCGTGGCATCAGCCTAGCTCACAGCAACCTCAAACTCCTGGGCTCAAGCAATCCTTCTGCCTCAGCCTCCCGAGTAGCTGGGACTATAGGCATGTGCCACCATGCCCGGCTAATTTTTTTTTTTTAACATATATTT
>CAUYRT010028399.1:0-35353 GCA_963574885.1 Lepilemur ruficaudatus
GAAATGTAAAGGATGGGTAGGTGTATTCAGGGACAATTTATTATATGAAGATGCAGGAGTAGGAAAACTCTTGGCAGTTTGATTTTATTGAAATGGGGCCTTGCCATGTTGTCCAGGCTGGCCTTCAACTCTTGGGCTCAAGGGCTCCCCCAACCTCGGCCTCCGAAGTAGCTAGGATTATGGGCACCCTACACTGCACTTGGCCTGGTTTTAAGCAGAGGAGCAAAAGACTCCAACTTATAATTTAGAAAAAGATCACTCTGGCTGCTGTGTACAGGAGTAAGTATAGAAAGACAAATACAGAAATAAGGTGCCCTATTAGGAGGAGGCTGCAGTAGACTAAAGGAGTGCTTTGGACCACAGGGAGATGGAAGATGCACTCACCCTTGAGAGAACAGTTTGGTGCCAGAACACACCATTTCTGATGAGAGAAAGTTTCTATATTGAGCTTAGATTCTTTCTCTCATGCATCAGCTAGTCCTTAGGATACTGACAATAAAGACACCAAGTTCTGAGGGGTACTGGAAAGGTAAGAACAAGTGCGAAATGGACCACAGAATATCAATAACGAAAGCTACAATAATAAAGACAGTGTGGCACTGGGGAAAGAAGAGACGAACAGTTTAATGGAACAGAACAGAGTCTAGAAATAGACCCACACATGTATGGTTAATTTATTTTCAACAATGGTGCAAAGGCCTTTCTCCTTTCAATGGAGAAAGGATAGTCTTTTCAACAGATAGTGCTAGAACAACTGTATGGATGTCCAACTGGAAAAAAAAAAAGAAACTCACCCATATCTCACAATGTAAACAAAAATGAAATTTGATCACAGGCCTAAATGTAAAACTTCTACCAAACAACCAAGGGGAAATTCTGTCTTTCCTTAGGCAAAGTTTACTTAGAGATAACACCAAAAGCAGTATCTATAAAGGAAAAAAATTCGTAAATTGAACTTCATCAGCATTAAACTACACATTGGGAAAATATATTTTCAAAATAAAGGACTTATATCCAGGATATTAAAGAATTCTCAAAACTCAATAAAAAACTGACTCTAGAAAAAAAAGGCAAAGATTTAAACACTTTAAGAAGACACAGAGATGGTAAATAAGCATGAAGACACCTAACATCCTTATTTGTTACAGAAATGCATAAAACACAATGAATGCCATCATGCACCCATTGGAATGGCTAAAAGAACTCCCAAAACCTACAATTCCAAGTGTCGGCCAGGATGTTCTCTCATACATGTTAGTGAGACTGCAAAACAGTACAGTTGCTTTGAAAAACATTATGTTTAGAAAGTTAAACATACACTTACCATGTAACTCAGCATTCCCACTTCTAGGTAATTACCCAAAAGAAATATAAATAACTTACAGTCATTTAAAAAAAGCCTATAGGTGAATACTTCCTGTCGCTTTATTCATATTCACTCCAAACTGGAGATAACCGAACTATCCTTCAAGGAATGAATGCATAAACAAACTAGAGTACTTTCACCAAATCCTATTAAATGGGAACATTTTATTTTTATTTTGAATGATATTTAAAAAATTTTCTGAAAGGTATTCTGAAATGATCCCGAAGTTACATTTAAATCATCTTATTAAGGTTTTGGTAGTCATAAGCTTTGTGGTTTTACATTTTACTACACATAATGAACTTTTAATCAACACATTGTTGTTTGGTGTGTCCAAACAATAGAGTATTACTTAGTGATGCAAAGAATCTAACTACTGATATGGGCAACCATATGGAAATATCAAATGCCTCATGCTAAATGAAGGAAGAAAAGCCATGAGGCTATATAATGCATAATTCTATTTATAAGACATTCTCAAAAAGGCTCACTTTGGAAGAAGAAAAACATTTTCAGTGGCTGCCAGACGCTGGGGTAAGAAAAATAATTGACTACACAGAGGAAAAGGAAATTGAGGCTGGGGGAGAACTATTCTGTATTTTGGTTGTGGTAGCAGTTACACAACTATATTTGGTTGTCAAAACTCAAAGAACTGCACACTAGAAAGCATAAATTTTACTTTATGTAAATTATACCTCAATAAATCTGACTTAAAGGAATACAGAACATCAATAATGAATGTGTATTTCTGGATTCCTAATTCCAGATATCTGAAAGTATATCCAAAAATATAAAAAAAAAAAACACGTTTGTAAATGTATGCAGCTTCATTTTTATCATGTTTTCTATTAACTGTTTCTCTTTATCCTGTCATCCTTGGAAAGTAAAGTTTTACTGAAATTAAAATGTGTTGATTAAAAGTTCATTATGTGTAGTAAAATGTAAAACCACAAAGCTTATGACTACCAAAACCTTAATAAGATGATTTAAATGTAACTTCAGGATCATTTCAGAATACATTTCAGAAAATTTTTTAAATATCATTCAAAATAAAAATAAAATGTTCCCATTTAATAGGATTTGGTGAAAGTACTCTAGTATTTGCTGAATTAATGAATGAGTAAATATCATCATTAAATCATTCTTCCTATGCACTAAAGGGTTCTAACCTTTTCAAAAAGGTCCTTAAGGAGAAAACTCAAAACCACAAATGTATTTCCTGGTAGAAAGATTCCCAAACTGATTTCCAAGGGAGCTTTGAAAAGAGGCAAAAATCCTTAAAACTTCACCTAATGGCTTGACAGTCAGGTACAGTCATTAACCCTTTAGTTGCCTGTTTGGAGAGAGCCCGTGCTTCCTCCTTCCCTTCCTTTTTGTACAAGGAAAAAGGTCTCCGACTAAATACAAGTCGGTGATTCTGCTTGTAGGAAGACTACTGGGAAGAAGTCATCAGAGAATTACACACAACAAATCTTGGAAGCTACTTGCTCCTCAGTGGAAACCAATGTCTACCTGCTTTAAGTTATGCCAAATACATTCACCCAGACACATCTCTAACTCTTTTAACACTACGTACTCAACTCTACAGCTATGGAAGTGCTTTCACTTGGGGGGAAGGCCAGAAGGACAACACCTCTCCAAACAGAAAGAAAAACGGGGGTACTTCACGTTAGCATCAGTTTGGGGGAGGAATGGATTGACCAGCTTCTACAAATTTCTTTCAGAGAAGCTTTGTAATACAAATTAAATGACTGCACACCACAAACACATATAAGAAATCCTGTTCCTTACCCAGTGGTTTTTTGGGAGCTCTAAAGTGGAGGCAGAGCTGAGGAATTACTTAAATATATGAGTCTTTGTTATGAGAAGGGAAATTACCGCCTCTTAGTGCCTCATCAAACTGTAGCAGAAAGATTAGATTATGACTAGTCGCTCAATAACATAGTTCCCTGCCTCACAAACTGCTTTCAGGCCATCACACCTGAGAGCAGGTGAACAAAGCCCTACATGCCAAAGCCTGAGTACACCTTCAAGTCAGCCTTTTTCCCGAACCCCCACAGCGAAAGCTGTGCACATGACACAGCCAGTGGCCAGCGTATTTCATAAAGCCTTTAAGCTCCAGGCACACTGTTCAGTTAAGGCGGTAACAAAGCTAAAATAACAATCTAATAAAAAACACAAATCTATTTCATAGCTCATTTTTTATTTCATTCCGTTTTACATACATTTAGAAAATACCAATAGTAATCAGTTGGGAAAAGTAGGAAAAGAGAACTCGCCTGTTAGTTTACTGAAAAGTATTTATTTAAAAAAATAACGTGAAAGCTGAGTTGTAAAAGCTGAGCTGTTATGTTTTACACACAGAACTCGCATCAGCAAACAAGCCATGACTGTAACATGTGCCTACAATTACCTATCTGTACCGTAAAGCCCCCTTAAAAGAGCTTGTGGCCTATTAAATAAAATCCTGAGTGTCTTAGTTCCCCCAGAAAAGTGGAAGGACAGGGTTTGGCTGCAGGTAACCTTGAAATGATCCCAAAACAGGAGTATGGGCCTAGGGAAAGTGATTCAGGGAAGGAGTTTACTCCTTCAGTTTACTAGCTAAACAAGGATGTATTCCCGTACACTGCTACAGCGGGCAGCTGAAGCTCCATCCTGCTGGGACCCTCTATGGAGTAGAGTAGAAAATCATCCACCCATGAGACAAGCAGGGAGCAGTCCACTAATCTGCTTTCTTTGTGGGGTCAGGGTTACCCAAGGACACTATAATTCCCTCACCCTTCCAGACTGTGCATACCTAAGTGAAAGGAGGGCTCCCTCAAAGGCCTTCCACAAAGCATGGGAGGATGGGAGGGGAAGCAAGCATTTCACCACAATGTGGCTGAGGAGAGGTGCTGTCAAGCCATGGGACACATGCTATAATAGTGGCAAGTGTTAGAGAGAATGGGGCTGAGTGGTACAAGGTGGGCCCAAGAAAGACAACACTGTTGCAAGCACTGTGGGGACAGCTACGCCCAAAAAGAGGTAATAGCAGAACTCCCACAAAAGTCAGCACACTTTTGGAAAGTCCTTTATTAGAGATGAAAATATGGCTCTTGGATATTTAACATATTTTTGCTTTTGTTAAAAAAATGAAGTATTTATTTCCAGTTTTGTGTTACTGGAAGCCATGTGTCCATGGGAGTACACATCATACACTTGTAAGGAAGGGGAAAACACATACACTTGTTTTTATATATACCAACATATTTATATCTTTTAGGTTTTGCCTAATGGCTAATGATGAAGACAAGGGAAATTACCAAAATGGCTCATCCAAATGTCTTTGAAACTTAAAATTGCAGTTTTAAAATTTATAATGGAAAAGAAAGGACATACATTTTAAAACAGTCACACTCCAAGACCCTCTGCCAGAATGTCAATTTGGAATACATATATATATAATTTAAGGTTCAAGCATATGACAAGGACAATAAACAAAATGTTAAGAGAGGGGGGGAAAAAGCCTGCAGGTATTTTTTTTTTTTAAACTAACTCAAACACATAGAATGGTAAAGGCAAAGTCATTTAAATCATTTTCTTAGTAATACAAGTAATATTTAAATAGATTTAATAGTGCTGCTCCAAACCAATGAATTATGGGTTTAAAACCTATTAAAATGTAATGTTTTTTTCCTGAGCTGAGAGGAAAGAGATTTAAATCCACTGAATTTTAATATTTCAGCTTGAGCTGCAGGAGGTAGAGAAAGTCCAAATGAACTATTCCATCAGCACCATTCAAGCATGAACATTTTAATCAGTTTTACTTCCTTGGAGTTCTCTAACACAGTTTACGCTGTCATTCTGAAAGCACTTAACACAGAGAGTGTGAAAAACCACCAAGGCTTGTTATTGCCTTCACAATTGATGGCAAATAATTTTGCAGACTTCCTATCATTAAAATGTCACTGCTAAAAATTGAAGTTCAGCATTTCTTGTGCTAAACTGCATTTTCCTACAACACCACGGCATACCTGTTTCTTAAGAGTTTTTTGGGGGAGGGGTGCTTTTTTTAAAAAAATGCAACATTTCTATCATTTTTCCTCTTCAAAGAGTAAGCTTTAAAAAGTAGGTTGGGGGGTTTCCAAAGGAGCCATATTTTCTATTTTTATAAGCCAAACATTTTCTTTTCCAATATTCACACTGACAAAACGTTTTTTCTTAATGGCAGTTTCTTTGGTGAAATTCTTATGAGGTTCCAAGTTTGCCTCCTTTATTAAACATAACCACATTCACAGAGCATGCACTGATTATATAGTGTAATGGATTTAAAAAGCATTTTAAGATAGTCAGATGACTCAATTTAATAATACAGGAAATGAAAACATCATTTCTAATTAGATCATATTACTGATTTAAAACTACAATTTGTGTGTTGTTCCAACAGTGTGATCTCGCAGAGATTCTAATTTAAAAACACAGTGGCTAGTAGGACACATGACAAAATCAAACTAGATACATAACATTCCCCTAGCCCATTTGGGGGAACTTGGCGAAAACATCAAGGAAATGTGAAATACCACCAATTCAAAATAAAACACAAAATATTAACTATAGAAAACAACACGGGGATTTTCCTGGCTTTCTTCCTTATAAATAAAGGATAAACGATATTTAACTTATTTCAATCTATCAACAGTTTTAAACTGAACATGACCTGTGAAAGAAATCATTATAACTGTGTTTCATTCCATTAAACACAACTAGCTTATTGTCAGGAGAACAGCCACCTCTCCAGGTTTCAGGCTCACTTCAGCATTTTGCATTTAAACTGCATGGATCACTGGTTTGGCTCATTTACCAATGAAGGTAGAATAATATTGCAGAGTTAAAAAGGTGCTTCATCAGATTTCATTAAATCTGGGAACATTTGCTCCTCTGGATGGTGTGCATACATATAAAACAGATACATTATGTAGTGATAAATAAATGAAGGTCTGCAGGGGCTTAGATGGGTTTTTGCCTCTCAGAGGAAAACTGTCTTTCCCTCAGTGCAGAAAATCACTGCCAACTACATTCTAAAAATCAAGTAACAAAAATCTAAAACTAACCCCTCATCATTTTTGGTAGCAGTTCAAAACACCACCAACTCCCAACACAACCATGCCCAAGCGGACACAGAACAGATGGTACATTTAAAATGCCACAATGTTACAACTCCAACAACTGGACACAAGGCACTACCTGGATAGAAAAAGACAGAGAAGTTCAGCAGCAAAAACTCAAATGAGTTGTAATTGGGCCCTTTCCTTCTCACTTGGTTCATGGTACTCTAAAAGTTTGGGTCGGTTTTCCTATTTCTGCAATCTATTCTTCAGAATAGTCAGATTATGTGATTTTGACTCCATTTTCTGCTCAGATACAAATAGTTTGGAACTCCCACCAGATCCACCAACTACAGCACATGCTGCTTTCACAGCAGCAGCTCTACCAAGTTAGTTCTTCAAGTAAATTTTTAGGCCACAAAATTAAATAAGCTTTATTTTAATAATTAAATCCACATACACATAATATGTCTCTCAGTAACTCAGCTCAGTCTAATAAATCATTGTTTTCCTGAGAAAAAGCGATCTGCCATCCCATTCAAAACAAATTATATGGAAATGAAATAGATACAAAACAGTATTAAAAATATTCTTGATGTGATGAAGGGAAGAGAACTTGCTCTGATTTTAGATCTTCCCTCATACTTTTAGGCTATATCCAACACAAAACAGTATGTTTTTTATTTAAGCTTAATCTCGCCACTGTACAGAGTCACTAAAAGACTCCAAAAAGAAACAAAAAACCCATTCTGCTCTCCTAAAAAAGGCTGCCAATCAGACATAAGGTAGGATAGCTATCTGTGTTTTAGCTGTTCCTACAAACGACAAACTAAGCTAGAAATGACCCATCAAGCACTCCTATTAGACGGCACTCTGCACATTTCTCTCCGTAAACAGCAGACAGAATAGTGGGTGACAAATGTACCATATGAGATTTGATAACAAAAATCTATATATATACAGTCCCGATGTGAATACAACACATGCAACACATGTGCATACTTCAAGCAAGCACAGCTGGTGTATACATACATACTAACTTTAAAATTAAAGCTTTCTCAACTTTTAAAAACTTAATATACTACTGTTTTCTGGAGTTTTAGGAAATAAAAACTAACTGTGAAATGTATCCATCTCTAGCATCACCCATATCCCCACTCAGAACAAAAAATACACAACCAAAAGTTATTCATGATTCTGCATGGCGTGTTCTGATTCAGCCTCTTCTTTACAAGGGGCACTTTGGAGGGAATAAAGGTTACTCTTTTCCATTTATTACATCTGCTCATTTACTAGCAGTTTTTTTCTTGTGGTCAGAAGGAAACAAAATAGAGCTCCAAACAGTCTGTTAAAAAACAAGCTACAATCAGACTATTGCGCCCTCGCTATCAGCAGTGATGCCAGAGTTCTGGATTTCCTTGTTAAAAGACAGAGCCATAATTGAAGCAATATCTTCACTTCAGTTTGATTATCAGGTGACCCTTATCCGCATCTTCACTCAGCAATTTGAATTTTAATGAAAGTAAATGAAATAATTAGCATTTCAAAGTGTGTTTGATACACTGAGAGAAAAAAAGAGAAAAGACTTTTGTGTATAATTTATACACAAAAGTATTTAGGAGGGGGCAGAAAAAGGAATGTACAGTTGTAGTTTCCTTCATTAGAATAACCTAAGTAATCACTTAAAACTATCTGTATAAAGAGGTGAATATTGTGCTCTTCACAGCTGAAATTTCTTGCCTTTATTATTTCTGTTTTAGCATGTTATCTTATTACATGTTACCTTTAACTGAGAGAACAAAAATGTAAGTGGAGTTACAGCGACTGCCCAAACCCATGAATTCCAGCAGGATGTCTATGCAACATCAGTGCCACTATTGCCAGGAAGGATTTTCTAACTGAGCCACAGGTTTTTCAAGAAAGTATAGCTCATCTATTATTTCTACTTCAAATGGACACTAACCCATAAGAACCATTCATCACAGGGGAGGAAGAGTTAGTAGCAGGAGAGATGTGAAAATACACATTTCACTAAAAATGATAGATACTCTATATAATCATTTGAGGAAAGATAAAAGAAATCAGGTCATTTTAACATCAGGGCAATCTGTTATCTTTTTTTTCTGGCCTAGGTTAGCAACAGAAGCTGACTGCAAAGGAAAGAAATATTATGAAAAAGAGCTGTCCAGCCTCCTTAGGGGAGAGTTTTCAGGAACACATCAACTTAAAATGGTGAGAATGTGATCCAAAGTTTCTGAGGCAGCCATCAAATTTCACATAAGATTGAAGGCAAAGTGCTTAATTTTACTTTGTGAGCATCTAATGCTTTTTGTCCCTTTGGTGGAACAAAATTTAAGAAGAGAGAGCAAGAGAGCTGATGACAAACACTAAGATCAGAGCTAAAATGGAAAGGCCACGTACCCCAATGATGGCGTTCAGTTCTGCCATGGTCACCTGCTTGGCCCGTTCCACAGCCTGCACCACTTGTTGCTGGTGCTATAAATGAAGATCAGAAACAGAATACAATTATTTGTTTTCTACTCAGTCAAGAACAGCTTTTCCTAACATGTTCTCTAACTTCAGTTACATGCAAAACAGTATGGGTGGGCCTCCAGACTTCCAAATACAAGCCCCAGTCAGGAGTGGGGAACCCACGATCTTAAAGCCACATGTGGCCTTCTAGGTCCTTAAATGTGGCCTTTTGACTGAATCCAAATTTTACAGGACAAACCTAAACCTTTATTAAAAGGGGTGCACAGAAAGATGCAGCTTTTCTTGCCTCCTTTGGTGCTTAGAAAAGAATATTCTTGCAATCAGAAGGCCACAGGTTCCCCACCCTTGCGCAGGTGGTCATTTGGGTCCATAGCACCGAGGAGTAACTGGGCATCCAACTGCAGGCACCAACTCGGCAGCCCCATGAAGAATGCTTCCCTACAACAGCTTAAATTTCACTTTTAAGTCAGTGGTGCACTTTGACCAAACATCTTCCACTAATACTAACAAAGAAAACACAACCCATTCCAACCTTTCTTTGTATCTACCCCCTTTTCTCTTTGCCATCTACATAAAAGTTTTTGAAATTATTTCCCAGGAGTACTTATTTTTAAATTTTCTCCTGATATTTGTGAGAGCAGACCCTGGAAGGACATAAAGAACTCTTACGTTTTTTCTGAAAATGTGCAAAGTATTTGTGTCATGAAGGGCCACATATTTAAGATATCAAACATGTACAACTCAAAGGACTTCAGGTACTTCTTTTAAATGCAATAGAAAAACTAAAACCTACAAGTTATTTTTCTTTAGAGGAACTAGGATGAATAGTACAAGAAAATCCCCCCAGCCAACATGATTCGGTTCTAAGAAGAATGAGCAAGAACAGATGTTAGTAATTTTTGTAATATTGGAAAAATTAAGTAGCACAAAAGTCTCTGCAAGGGAGCACTCATTTATATCTGGACATACATGTGCATATATAAGTACCCCGCAAAATGTAAATATTATTCCCAACTAAATATACTTGAACACTCTAGCCTCTATAGACTCAAATTTGGTTTAAAATAGGTCTCTTTGGGCTTCTTTCAACTAGGTTTAGTGAATGAAGAACCAAAGCGAGAGTGCTGTGATACAAGCACTCCTGTGTGGCTGGAGAGTCTTATTTGGTTGATCTCAGTTGAGAAATTTAGCTTTCTTCATTATTTAAAGTGAATATGAAGCTCAATTATCATACTGCTTACTATGCACAATGAGCTATCAGTTAACTGTGGAACCCCCTTGAACCACCCAGTCCCCATTCCAAAACCGTCAAATATACAGTTACTGAGATTAATCAGGGTGACTGCTATTCCCACCTCTGAGCTATGTAGGGGGAGTGAGGAGGTGATGTGGGAAATGAACTGCTTTAAATTAGCTATCTACAGTGTGGTATTTTCACACTTGGTTTCCTAATGAAAATGTGTATTTTGTGCCTATGACTAACAGAAAAAAAAAAAGGTCAAATAATAGATCACTGCATTTTAAGCTTTTAGTAGACTTTGAGCATGAAACTATATACTTTTTAATTTATTTTTTTCAAAACAGGGGCTTAAGAAACAATCCCAAAGTCTGTTTCTAGATCTCTGCATCCATTCTCTTACTCCTTACTAAAATATTTGTTAAAGTGAAATAATTCCATTTCTCTTTCTCTGCACAAAGTAAAAATCCTAAGAGACTGTGAAACACTAGAAGGAACAGAGAGAGGCATAGTCAATAAAATAGCCAGTAACAGTAACTTTAGATTCCCCTAAAGCTAGCATGACCATGTAAAATGTTTACTGAGCATTTACCATGTGACAAACCTAGAGCTTGTGTTTAGATTTAAGAACAATCTGATTCTCACAGTAGTAAATGGCAGTACTTGGAAAACAGAAAAGGAGAACATGTAGAACTCTGGGATTTATTTTATACTCAAAGTCAGATTATGGACAGAAATTTTTATGGGACTTTCCACCTTTTACTCTCCAATACTCAACTACAGCTACTCAAAACTTCCAAAAAAACTGAAACAAAGGACCACATGTACTCAAATCCAACATGCATATCATTCAATCACTCCTGTAGTCATTCAACAAAAGTTTTTAAGCTCTTACTCTCTCCTTTCTCCATACTACTGAAATAGTTCCATGTTACTGAAATATTACCTACTTCATATTAAGTATTCAAAGAGCAGTTCCATGAGACAGAGATATAGAAAATACATCTACTAAGGACCTTTCTACCATGAAGATTGTTCAACACTCACTTCACAAAACAGATTCCAATTGTTAAAATAAGCAAAGATGGTGGTGGGGATATCTTTCTGGCTTGGCATTAAAATCAATGTATTTTTTTTTTTTCTTGAGAAAACTAGAAACACACACCAGTGAGCTATAACTCTGACATCAGATGCTCCTGAAGAAACTGCTGCTAAAAAGCTAAAATGACAATGGAAGTCGTGATTCAGTTTCTCCTTTCTGATGGTAATGGCCATGGGCTAAAACAGCATCTGAACTTTACCTTAAGTTCAGAATTCTACTTCCCTATTTCTGCTTACAACCCATGAATCATATACTGTTTAAGGACCTTTTGAACAGAAGCTCCCTAAGGCAAACAACACCTCCTCCCCCCTGTGTGCTCTGAAAGCACCAGAAACGCCCTAATATTGTTCACTCAGTCACATAGTAACATTGACACCACAGAGCAGGTAAGGTGTGAAAATTAAAACTCAGACAGGAAGAAGGGGTAAAAGATTACAAAAGAGAAAAATGAACACTCGAGGAAGCCCAAAGTACTCTTATAAACTGACCCAGGAGGCATTTTTTTTCCATCTTCAGATTTTCACAAATCAGCTCTCTGACTCAGAAAATACAGCAAGTTTTTTACATCTTGTTAGAACTATGAGAGCTTTCCCATTATGTGTCTTCCCTTCCCCTTCCCTATGTGTTCTCTCTGCCCACTCCACCCACATCTCATTTCCTCTTCCACTTCCTGCTTACTCCTCTGCCACTGTACCAAGAATGGTGGCCACCATCCAGGCCCAGCACTTCTGTAGAAGGCAACAGTGCCGGCACCTTTCTGACTGCTCAGGCTGCTAACTCAGATATAGCACCCTGTTCAAATATTCCAACAGCACACCAAACAAAATGTCACTAAGGACATATTAATAAGCCAAGAGAAAGAGTAAGAGAGGGGGTCTCTAACTGGAATTTGGAAGAGACAAAAAAATACTCAATTAAAAAATAAAACAAAAAAACCCCCTAGATTGTGGTGATGGTTGCACAACTCTATAAATTTACTGAAAATTACTGAACTGTACATTAAAATGAGTGAATTTTATGGTGTGTAAATTATACCTCAATAAAAATGACTTTTAAAAAATACTGTGATTTAAGGAATGCAAGTGTGGTTGGGGAAAAAAGCCAGTAAAATGAAATTCTGTATGTTAAATCACCTGCCTACTTACTTTCACCATCATCAATTTTTGGCATTTGTTCAGGAAAAGTACTCAAAATATTTTTTCCTACAAGAAAGAAATCAAAACAATTAAGCTCATGGTAAGTCAAACAAAGCCTGCTGAGAAACAGACCTTAGTAAATCACTAATGTGTATAACAAGTGTTTAATGTATGTTTCTCAGAAGGGATTATGATGACAGTATCAGCCATGCCAATACTTTAGGGCATGGCAATACATGTGGTACTTCCAATATAAAACAGTAATAAAAAAAAAATATTACAACTCAGAATTTTTTTAAGAAAACTCCCCCTATTGATGGGGGTAGTGAAGTAGTAAGTAGCAAAGGTAGAAATACAAAATGAACTAGGATTCCTAGAATAACATGAATTAACGTTCCCAACACGTGGAGATACAAAGATAAGACGTAATGGCTCTGGCTTCTCACAGACATAAAGCACATCTTATAACAGGAATACGGAACATGAAATACTGAGAGGTTTTAGGAGGAAATCACCAGCACACTTCCTGGGGCATCAGGGAAGTCTTTTTTTTCAATTAATTCATTCAAATATCTGTTAAGCACCTGCTGTGCACCAGGCACTATGGTAGACCAGGCACTGAGGTTACAGCAAGGAAGAAGAAGAAACATCATGCCTGATCTCACAGAATTCAAGAAAAACAGTAAATTAATAAATTTACTTAAACACTTAATTTACTTAAATTTATTTAAACACTTAAAAGCCTCCATAATTACAAACTGGAGGATAATTTCCATAAGAAAATTACAGGATGTTTTGTGATCATTTATCAGGGAAATATCTGAATCTAATATTGGGGCCAAGGGAAGATTCGCTAAGGAAGTTGACCTGACAACTGAGATCTGAAGGATTTGCAGTTCTGTGGATGAAGAATGAGGAGAAAAGAATCCCAGGCAAAGGAAAGGAAATTGGATAAGGTTCCTGAAGGAGAAAGAGCTTGCCCCTATGAAGGAAGAAAAAAAATGTCTACGTGGCTAAAAGAGGAGAGCAGGTAGGGGACATAGTAGAGACAGTCAGGATAGGATTTTGTAAGGTCATCTTGAGTATGGTAAGACATACCAGCAAAAAAACTTTTTTTTTTTTTTTTTTAAGACAGAGTCTTGGTCTGTTGCTGGGGCTAAAGTATAGTGGCATCATCATAGCTCACCACAACTTCAAATTCCTGGGGTTCAAGTGATCCTCTTCCCTGAGGCTCCTGAATAGCTGGAACTATAGGCACATGACACTATGCCAGGCTAATTTTTCTATTTTTTGTAGACATGGGGTCTCACTTTGTTGCTCAGGCTGGTCTCAAACTCCCAGACTGAAGCAGTCTTCCTGCCCTGTGGCCTCCCAAAGTGCTAGGATTACAGGCATGAGCCACCACGTCCGGCCCCAAAAACATTTTAAAGCAGAAGATTTACAAAAAGAACAACAAAGGCAACTGCATGAAGACACATGAGTTGAGTATAGCATGGGAATACTCTACAGAATCATGTATTAGTGGAAAATGAAATCTGGCAAGGCAGGAGGAGGCCAAACAGTGAAGGCCTTTGCATGACATGCAAATTTGGACTTTACCCTGGTAGGAAATGAGGCATTATTAAAAACTTTTAAGCAGCTGAGTGTTACCAGTTCTGCATTTTAGTAAGATGGATCTGGGAACAGTAAGAAGTTGGATGGCTGTGAGGTAAACCATACTGAAGGGAGAACAGTTAGAGGGCTGCAGTATTCTAGGGTGAAAGATACTTTAGCCTGAACTTGGACCAAATACCCACCCCACTAATAGGAACCATTAACCATATGTACATAAAAAGCCACTCAGAGAAACTCTGAACTGGAAAGGGCCTATACAGACCCAGATGCCAGCAGTATCCTAGGCACTGTTAACAACCAACCAACAAGACACTCTTCATATATCCATATGCATACAACAGATTTCTAAATGCTGTCTGGGCTGAGGGGATTGGGATGGTGGAACTGCAGTACCAACCACAGGCCAAAGGTCACTACTGTATCCAATGGCAAACACAAATCTCCTTTCTCACACTCTAACTCGTCAGTCTGCTTGATCACCTCCTGTGAAAAAGGAACTCACTACCTAATGGACAAGCTTTTTCCATTTTTGGGATAATGAACCCTAATACTAAGCTAAAATCTACCTCCCTGTAACTTCACTGGACCCCAGTTTTATCTCTGAATTTTCCTCCATAAACCGACACTTCAGTATTTGAAAATGGTGAAGGTATGTTTCCAATTTTCTTCCCTTCCAGGTTAAGTACCCTCAGGTCACTCAATAATTTCTCTGTGTCACTGGCTCTAGGCCACTCATCCTTCTGGCTACTCTCCTGGTCATGCACAATGTGTCCAAAACACAATATTCCATGTCAAACTCAAGTAAAAGTGTCACTCCATTTCTGGTAAGTCAAGCTAAAATCCTACTAAGATTTTTTCAGCAACTCTATTAAAGTTTATTGGCACAAATCAACTTTAAATTTATCCCAAATTCCCTAAGTCAGCCTTTCCTAAACAATATTTCAAGAAATGTTAGTCCCACAAGAAATTAGTTATTACTTAAAAAGCAAACACAAAAACAACAATAGAAAAATCCACAGGTTTAATTTGGCAAACACCCAGTAAACTGCAGGACTTCTTAGAGCTGTAAAGCTTAGAGAGGGTAAATATACATACATGGCTTCCCAAACAATTTTAGCTGTAGAACACGGGACTAAAATTCTTAAGAGCACACTTTGGGAAATGCTGCCCAAGTCTTTCCTACTGACCTTTGGGCCTTGCTTTCTTCATTCACACTTACGTGGGGACAGAGCATCATTCACTGATATGGCCAACAAGGTCTACAAGCTCAGTGCTGCCTAAGAGAACTTTTGGCAATGCTGGAAATGTTCTATATCTGTGCTCATAATATGGCAGCTACTAGCCACTTATGGGTGGATACCGAGTACTTGAAATGTGGCTAGAGTGACTTGAGAAACTGAATTTTTAGTTTTAATTTAAATCTACATAGCCACTACTATACTGGACAATGCAGCACTAACTATCAAGGTACTTTAAAGCTTGGCTTCAGTAATGATCTAATCACTACCTAACTATAAGTCTAAGAAATGAGTTAGCTCCTCAAAATACACATTAATTTGTTGAGACACATACAGATACAGATTGGCACTGCTGCCTTTGGATGGTGGCCCACATTTAAGCCTGCAGGAAGAAAAGTTCCACCTCCTGAGAATCATCTTTTATTTCCTGAGGTCAAAGAGGCCATGATGCTACCATATGGATCTCACCGAACAGCTAATTGTCACCAAAACACATGGGCACATAGAACAAGCCAATCAGTCAACCGAGGAACATGGAACAGTTGTACTCTCTGATGGCTCATTCCATATTATAAGGAAGAAAAAATATATTTTAAATGAAAGGTACCCATGTCCACACCTAATGTGAAAATTAGAAAACTGGACCAAATCCTTTGAAGCCCCATCCGTGTATACTGTTCACTTTAGGACATTCTTTCAATATACAAGGGCTTTCATAACACATTACACCAAGACTGAAGAAATGGCCCCAACTGGGAAGCAGACGTGCCCTGTGCAGGCTGCTGGCACTTAATGAATGCTGTATGAAGATGGTCTTAGGAGTGTCACTGCATGCTTTTCAGGGGATCTCTGATTTCAGCCAGTCTCTCCTACATCAAACCATGTTACCACAAGCCACTGATTCATTATAAAGTTAATAAACAATAAGATGAGTTAACCTGATGCCATTATTAGGTGATAACACTGCACCAGTGCATATAACCAATGTATTTTGTTCATTTCCTCCCTAAGGCACAATATTAAAGTGACTGATCACATTTTTCAACTTCCATTTCATAATTATCATATACACGCAAAATGTGGTTCAGAGTAATTCAGTACCATATCAAGCCAGGTGCCCAAAAAAACAGCATCTGAGATACACCCGTATTTCATCAGAATGTAGTAAAGGGGGGTTATTTTCCATCAAATTACAAGAACCAAATTTATAGCATGTCAAAAACAGAAATTTGTGTACCACTTGATATCACTAGCTATTCTAGCCTATTGGAATTGCAATTCAAAAAAACTCATACTATCACTACTACGTAATTGTGTATTATTTTCTACCATTTAAATGCAACCTAGAGTGCCCCAAATACAACTTGGTACTACTTATTAGAAAAGCTAACAGGGCAATAAAAATCAAGTTTTGGGTGTAAATTTGCACCAGAAAGCCTTCAAGTCAGAAGGCTCCCTTTTCTCTAGGTAAACATAACAGTAAAAATAGAAAGCTTAAATTTTTCATTCCTAATTTCCCTTTTAGACTCTAAAAATCCTAAAGATCAGAGAACTATTGTTAAATCTTGTAAAAAGGATGATTTGAATTTTTTATTTCATTTGTTAAACTAATATTTTCTTAAAACAACCAATTGATGCAAGCAAAAAAATCTCTGTTCACTTCTAAGTCCAGGCCCCCAAGTGTGATCCACAGGGTGAGGACCAGCCTACAGGGCTCTTCCATCACTAAGCAGTTCTACTTCTAAGTAATTCAAAGAACAAAAAGACCTAGCCATAGAATTACAGGAGTGGAGGGGAATGTCCCTTCTCCTTGGCACTGAATGACTAGAAACGAATTAGAACAATCTGCTGACAAGGTTAAAAATGGATGCCATTTCTCCAAAGGTAAAAATGACCATGGGTTTAATAAATGGGAATGAGGAAGCCACTGGTCGTTAAGGAACCATTTTTTGTGGTTCTTTACTCTCACTCTCTCTAGCAAGGTACACACAGTTTAGGTTACTTCAGGCTTTAGTTTGGAAATGGTCAGAGGTCTAAGCCATTAAAATGGATCTAGCTTGAAGCTGCAAAATAATCAACTGGAGCTAATTACTCTGAGATATCTTAAAACTCCCCACAAAACCAAGAGTGACACATTCAAGGTATCTTCCACGATTTCTTGGAGAGGGAGACTATCAGAAATTTTGATCCTACTGTTTCCAGTTCAAGGATAGTATGTATTTACAATAATATGTCTCTGATATGTGAGGAAAGAAAAACCACTCACAGTAAGAGATTTGCCTTAACAACTTTTCTAGCTTCAAATAGCATTTTCCTTCCAGCAAATTTATAAAATATGACAGGCCATACCTCATCCTTCAATTGAGAGGTGTCTTCAAGAATCCTCAATTTTTTTAATATGGGCATAAACATGAATAGTCATGGGCCCTGTGATAGCTCTAAATATAGACAGCCCACAGAGCCCACAACTGTTCATGTGGGTTCCTTTCCATCCCCTGATGAATGATAAATAATTCCTGATGGGTGACTCTTCCCCAAAATTTGGATGGTAAGGAAGAGATTTCTATAACAAGAACTATCCATTATTTCATATTTTATGTGATCAAATACAAGTTGTGCTAGTTACATATAGTTGGAGCTAGAGTTTGACATGTAAAGCTACACCAATGATGATAATAACAGCCATTATTTTTATCTTCTGCATGGCACTATGCCTGCAAGCAACAGCTAGTTGTCCCCCAGTATCCCTTCTATTACATTAGTGTAAGTTTAAGGTGGACATAATGGTCACTCAGCTAAGACTACATTTCCACATCTCCCCTGCAGCTAGCTGTGGGCAGGTAAATAGGTGTTGGCCCCTGCAAAGGGAGCAAAAACATAAACATTGTCCACATCATGCCCTCAAAAGGAAAGGAACTTGCCCTCTCCTTTCTCCTTCCTGCCAGCTGGGGCTAGGGCAGGACAAGATGGTGCTAGTGATAATGAATATCAATGTAAAAGAAACCTGAGTTCACAATATTCTGGAGTCACCAAATTAGCCAAAGATGCTTCTATGCCAATTGTTATGTGAAAAGGAAACAAGCTTTTATCTTGATTAACCTACTGTTCCTTTGATCTCAGTTATAGCAGCCAAATGTTCAGCTAGGTCCTTCATGTTATCACTAATCCTCATATTACAGCCTTACAGTACAAGTATCCCATTATATGGATAAGGAAACTGCAGCTATAAAAAGCTAAGTATTTTGCTCAACATTATAAAGAAAGCAAGGGACTGAGCCAGGATTTGGTGTGGAATCTGGCTGACCTCCAGCTCTTATCACATTGCTTCTTGCCTAACATGGCTCTTCCAATGAATTCTGCTCCTTGTTACTGGAGCAACAAGTTTCTGAAAAATACAATTGTACTCTGGTGGAAGATTTTCAACTATTAATATTAATATAATGTAATAAAATTTTTACCTACAGCCTAATAAGAGTTTGAGGTTCTCAAAGGTCTTAGGAATACCTTGTTGATTAGCATAAAACAGGAGTCCCCAACCTTTTTGGCCAGGGACCAGTTTCATGGAAGATAAATTTTCCACAGACAGTGGGGAGGGGAGAGGGGGAGCTTATGTGGTGATGGAGAGATGGGGAGGGCCTGTAAATACAGATGAAACTTCACTGGCTCCCGCCATTTTCCATGCGGGGGTGGGGGGAGCTCAGGCAGTGATGCACAGCACCTAATAGGCCACTGCCGGGTCCTAACATACTCTGCCTGTCTTAGAAATGACCCTTACAGGGAAATCGGAGTACCAAAAAACACAACTGCAAAACTGTCCTTCAACAGGTCCTCAACTAAGGGACCAATATTTAACACTTAATCTAATAGGTTAAGACAAATATTTATTGGCTTACCAAAAGAATAAAATATTTCCTTACTTCTGAAAGATAAACTGTGTGGAGCTAGATGCCCACTGTTGGAAGTAGCCACTGACACTGCAAGGCCTAGCTAACTCACAGGAAGACTGCTAGCCAGCCTATTCCGAAATATTACCTTTAACTCTTCCCAGTTTTTAGTAAGTCATTCCTCTCCAAATGTCTTAGGACCCCAAACAACCTGAAATAGACTCCATTTCCCTGGAAGCATAATAGGAAACGAAGGGGGTTAGGTGACTAGCATTTACTTTTTTAAGGGCTTTACATTTTAATAGATATAATACACATTATAAAGATGGGGTTATTCTCCCCATTCCATAGGAACACTAAGGCTTAGAGAGAGCAACTTTCTCAACACAAAGCCAGTAAAGAGGCAGAGCAGATCCAATTCCAAGTTAGCAGAAATGCTGCCCCTTATTACCAGGGTGTAATAGTGACACACAGTTTTCAATCCACATTAAAGTCTCCTGTATGTATGTACATTCCTGGAATTGGAGGGTAGGGAAGGCTGTTACTGGGACACCAGAAGCAAGACAGCATTTACTGGCAACCTTCAGTGTTACTGAGAACCCATAGGGTCTAAGGGTCTACAAGCCATATCCAGAAACTGCCCATGGAGGCGGGGTGGGACCACTAAGATTTTTAGCTAGCTCAGAGCCCTGGGTTTAGGTTTTTTTTGAGACAAGGTCTTGGACTGCCCGGTCAGAGTGTAATGGCGTCATCAATCTCACTGCAACCTCCAATTCCTGAGCTGAAGTGATTCTCCTGCCTCAGCCTCCCTAGCAACCGGGACAACAGGTGTGCAACACCATGCCCAGCGAATTTCTCTATTTTTTATAGAAACAGGGTCTCATTCTTGCTCAGGCTGTACTCCTTGCCTCAAGCAATCCTCCCGCCGCGGGCTCCCAAGTGCTAGGATTACAGGTGTGAGCCACCACACCTGGCCTAGGTTCAGTTTTATACTTTTTTCCTCTCTAAGAAGGACATTAGAGAAGATAACCAATTCACGTTCTTCAAAAATGCAATGATTAAAAAGGGCAGGAAGGGCTAGTTCCAGGTCCTCCCAAGAGGAAACTGAGAGCTCCATTTCCATTACTGCAGATACTAGTCAACAGCAGGAGGTGCTTACTACGTGTTAAGCTGAATTCCATGCTATTATTAACCTCCTCATACAAATGAGGAAACTGAGGCTTAGAGAGGCAAATTACTGCTAAAGGTCACCCAGCTTAGCTGGGTTAGAGTAAGCCACATAATTTGTAACAGGGAGGCCAGGACTCAACCCAGATCCAACTGTCATCATCCTGGCATCTCTTGTTTATGGAACTGCCAACTCAGAGTCGATTATTTATAGTTCTTCCCCTGCAAATAAGACCTAAATCAGGAAAGGAAAGAGCTTCTCACTTACTACCTTGAGATCTGCCTTTAGAAGAAGAAATTTGAGGGCAGGAGAATATACATCAGCCTTGCCCATTCCTAAAAGCCAAAAAGTAAGTGGGAGAAAAGAACATGTCGGACATATGTGGACTCACAAGGTTTCTCTAAATTCTGATATTAAAGATCCTGGGAAGTTCTAAGAACCATAAGAGATTGTTACTCACTTTTAGTAACAAGAGTTGGCAATATCTTTGTCAAATGCCTAGGACTCTGGAAGTAGTCGTATGTGAATGCAATAGCACATCATTAAAATATATACTGGCTATAATTTTTTTTAATGTTTTAGTAAAATCTAATAAGAAAATACTTTTTCTGGAATTTTTATATATAGACACACTTCAAGTACAATTATACAACTCATTCCTTAAAAAAAAAAGCCTACCAGTTAAAATTAAATTTATTTAATTGTTGTCATTCAGTACTATACATATATATATTTAAGTTTAGATAACATGGTAAACTAGACACAAGCAATATTCAGCAGGTATATTAATCATAACATAGGAGCCAAATTAAAAAGAGATTTCATCTGAATGTATGTACATTTACCTCTTGTTCCTGTCAAACTCTAAAAAGCCTGACTTCAGATGCTCACAATACCTCCAATCACTGTCCTGTGGCTTATGTACTAGTTTTCATGGAATGGTTTTCTCTTTTCTAAATACAATCATTTAATTTTTAAATAAAAGCATTTTAAAATAAATTCTAATGCTGCAGCTGCCGTTTTGGCAGTGAGACTATCACACAGAGAGCCAGTGTTAAAAGATCAGATTAAGAGCCTTCAGTCCTGGCACAGAGTGACGCTCACAGCCATGCAAGAGCGATTTTCCATGCCTCTGAAGAGACAGGAAATAGAATTCATCTTCCTCTAATAACCTGCTCCTCCCCTCCCTACAGATTATGGTCCATCTGGCCTCAGGGCAGAAGCAAGGAGTCTGATGCTCACAGAATGCCCAGAAGAGGAAACAAGGTGGGCAATGCTCAGACACAAAACATTAGAGAGGCCCTGATGTGAAAGGAACAAACATGTTTGCCACCCACACGTTAAAAGATATACACACACTTCCAGAAACTAGAAGAACAAATTAAATCCAAATAAAAGATATATACAGAATTAGCATTTAGAAAGGATTTCAATCAAAAATGTCAAAGTGTTAGGGAAATAAATAGTTAAGTGGTGAAGAATATGACGCCTACCTCCCTATGGCTTTCCTCTACAAGGTAGAAACCACTTCCTTAGCCAATTAATTCCAGCCCAGTCTTGCTTAGCACCACTACCATTACACATTCTGTTCCTACTGGGTTTGCTCACACAGACAACATAACTCATGTGGGAAAATGATTTATTGGCAAATCAGCTCCACCAACGCCAAGACCTCCTCCCACTTCTGAACATAACCCACAGATCCCACAGAAATGCCATGGGAACAAAGCTGTCCCAGTAATTATATACAGGTATCTGTGCCTGCAGAGGCCCAAACTCTAACACCACCACAGGGATAATTCAAACTTTTCCCTGCCACCATAGGGTATGGACGTCCCAGCCTGCTTACAGCTCTGTGGGTCATACATTCTTCCCATTCTCCATCTCTGTAAAGCAGAGCTGCTTAAAGTAATAAATACACACTGGTCTAGATCACTCAAGGGGCTTCCTAAAGAAATGCAAATATACCCCTTGACTCTCTTATTCACCAAGCCATCTAATCTAGTCATAAGCAAATCTTACAGAAAAACAAGTAAATGGTGGTATGACTGGTGGTGGTTTCATGGTCACAACTAAAGGAGAAAGACAATACATCCTTTGTTTTTTTGTGATCCAGAATAGCATGTAAATTCAGGATGTTAACCACATTTGCAAATATGACTGCCCCTCCCCACCATATACCAATGAAGGGTACTCATGGTTACTGAAGTCCAACCTGACAGTTCAGACCAAATAAGAAGTCATATATGGCAATCTGCGTAGCTATAATACACATTCAAATGCTGGCTGCATGCTAAATCAGCACATGACCTTTGGTAGGCAGGTAAATGAACTGCTCCTCTGAAAAGCTGTGACACAACACGCTCACAGAAATGAAAGGGTGAGAAGAAAGCACCTCTGTGCCTTCTCAGCCCACAAAACAAAGCATTGTGGCTTTAAGACATGCAGATATTCCATTAGCTTCTTCGTTCATACAGCTGATCTTACCTGAGCAAATGAGTAACTCAGTAATCCATAAGTGAAAATTTATCTTTTCCTAGTGTTCTCACCTAAACTTTGTAACTACCAAAAGCAAGCAGGCAAACATGGGGTTGGGGGTGGGGGTGGTGCACAGGGCATGAGGATGCCACCAAATTCTAGAAATGCATCTCCTCATTCCAATTTGTGTGCGTTTATTGACAGCATACACTTCCCCTGGTGGTGAGCAAGAGAAAACTGGTGCGCTACACACTAGGCCTTGGCAATATGCGAAAGCCCCTGTCACCAAAGCCTAATTTTGACAAAACTGACACTCAGAGAAATGAATCCACTGAGTCCAATCTTTTCCCAAACGCACAGACAATTATAAAGACTTAATCAGGTAATAAGTAACTTTCTGAAAGTGGCTAGCCATAAGTTACACTAGTTTGTTTACTATGTAAACCATGTTATTTGACATGTCTTCTACCAACTCTTAATGCCCAGTGACAAAAATATAGAACAAGCTCTCGTTTTCCCGGCAATTTTTCAATCTACCCTATTAGGTGCCACCGTGACAAACAGGCATAATTTTGAGCAACACTACACTGTACAAGGACAGCAAAATGTTCTAACAATTAAATTTTGCTTTGCCAATTAGAAAATATTTCATTATATTTATATAACACATTTAAATTATATTTCACTGAATGGTAATAAAGTGTTAAAATTGGAATGAGAACACTGTTTCTTAGAAAGGTAAAATACAAACACCAAGAGACTGACAAGGCCACAGAGTCAGCTCCACAATCCCTTTTCTGCAAAACTACTAAAATGCTAACTTGTAGCCCAGTACCTGAAATCAACTACCTTACCTCTTGGGACAGGAAAGGAATGACTTGTGCACAG
Source organism: Lepilemur ruficaudatus (assembly GCA_963574885.1). Lineage (NCBI taxonomy): Eukaryota > Metazoa > Chordata > Mammalia > Primates > Lepilemuridae > Lepilemur > Lepilemur ruficaudatus. The sequence goes on from CAUYRT010028399.1 coordinate 23,689, forward strand.
ATAGCATTCAGCCTCTTGACAATCTCTGCCTGCAAAGGAAAAAAAAGGAAAGGAAAAAGCAATAAAGAGAACAGTCATCTGATTATGGAATCCCAAAATATTAACAGGATGATATTAAAATATACTTTAGAATTTGGCTAGTGTATTTCCTAAGGAAGAGGGAAACGATCTTATCAGCAAGCCCATTAAAAGGAGGCACTGAAAACAGTGCCACATTTAACCGCACAATTTATTAACCAACATTCAAAAGTTAACCTTCAAGCACCAGGACAATATAAAAAAATTTAATTTTCATGACTAGAAATCAGTTTTCAAAAGCTTTCACCATGATCCTTGTCCATTCTGATGTTCTTTTTCATAAAACCCTAAATCATCTAAGTCTTTAAGAGTTTAGATAAGTAAAAATACATTCTTCCCTACAACCCAACTCCTTCAATTAATAACAGAATTTTTACATTTGTGGTCTTTGCTTGAAAAACACTGGTACTGGGATTTTACACTCAAGTTCCCAACATCCTGAAATAATAGCACCCAAGTAATCCAAATAATTTTGGCTAATTCAGATTCTTAGATAAAATTGTTGGCAAATGGGAGGTTTTTAGTGTGTACAAGTTGAGACATACTAAAATCTTACTATACTTAGCAGAAAGCAATCTGTATGTATCTGGAGACTATCCTTGGGAACATTAGCTTTCTAGTGAAGATATGCAAAAGTCACAACAATGTCAGATAACAATCTATTCTCTAACAATTTTTAGAAGTACACAAATTTTATACCAGTAGGATGCTACAGTAAGTTTAAAAAAAAAAAAAAAGAAAAACTACCAATACATGTCTTCTTTAAAAAGCTACCCAGAGCTTTACCAATATTCATCTTAATTTTTATTTTTAGATGGTGCCTTGTATACTTTGTTATATATAAACATTCAGTTTTTTATACACATACATATAAAATAGCTCATATTTTAATGATTGGATGGGGGAAAGGAGAGTTGAGAGTGTTGAAAGGCAGAAAACATAAAGCAATTACAATTCTTGAGACAATCTTAAAATATATTCCATCCAGGGTCAGTTCCTCATTTTATGAGAGGACAAAAATGTTCTTTTTCTTGCTAAGTCATTACCAGAATGACAGCGACACTCTACTTGTGCAATCTAGGCTTCCTTCTTTCATCAGCAACCCTCTTGACTTTGTAGCTATGCAATCTTTTAAATGCCAGCACCTTAAAAACTTTGCCAGCCAACAGAAAACACAAATTCACCATGAAGTTTCAAACCTAAGCTTTTCATTCCAGCCTGCATTCCTAACAGGATGGACAAAAACCCTGCACCAATAAGCAGCAGTGAATAAGGACCCAACTGTGCTGACCTGATTTAATTTATTGCACTGGCCCCACGGAGCATTTAGCCATCCTTTAAGAATGTTTAAACCACCATGAAAAGCTGCAATGGGAATCACCAAACCACTCTCCACCTGGACGAACATACCACAGTGGTTATGGGGTGAAATTCCAGGGTGAGCTAGGAAAATAGAGTAGCATTCACCAGGCTGAAAGTACTGAGTCTCAAAGGCATTTGGTTGTTAAGCTTTTTGCAGGGAGAGGTGGAGGGGGAGAGAATAAAAGATAATGAGACACTCCGGGGCAGACCAAACTGATGATTCTAATGCTTAGAACCATCTGCCAAGCATATTTTCCTCATTATGTTGTTTACATAAATAAAATAGTCCCTTGCTAGGAGGGTTGAAAAATGTGTGGGCACATAAGAAAACTGAGTTCTTTAGTTTGCCTACATAATCTAGGCAATAAAAACTACTTTAAGAAAACTTATTCATCTGGCAAAATAAAGACCAAAATTTTAGACCTCAGCTATTCTAAGTCTGAGCAATTATTTTAAAAAGAATTCTACATTTTCTTAAAAATAAATGTAAAAAAGAGAAAAGCCTTTTTACTGACACATGTATGTTAACACACAAACAGAAAAAGGAGGGTAGGAATCTTTCAAACTTTCTTTAAAGGTCTCCTTTTGTTTAAAAGACTTCTTAATTTAAGTTGTCATGCCAATGGATTTTCATGGTCAGGCTAATTGGCAGCAGGGGAGGTGGGACATGTGTGTGATTTCATAAAATTAAGCAGGTCATTCCTCACTTTGAAAGCTAAAGTTGCCTCGGAAACACTGCTGCTTCCATGGTCATCTAATTTTGCCTCTTTTGTCCCACAGGACCCAGCTTTAGGGAGGCATCATTTATTTACAGGCCTTTTCCCCTAGGCTCCAGCCATCAGCCAATAACACTATGGACACACACTTCCAATGGCCTATGTTTTGAAACTCAGTCTAATCTAATGGCGGGGGCCCAAACTCCTTTTCCAGCACAGCCATTAAAGGATGTAGGTTATTGCTGTTGTCACCATTGATATTTGTCATTGTAATGTAATTAGGGCCCTAAAATGATGCATTACAGCCCTTGGCACAGCTTCTATTAAAATCTTTTCTTCTGCTCACTGAACTGCGACCTGCTTTCTGATGAATAACAGACAGACAGCTTTAGGGTAAGGAGCAGATTCATCAAAGAAGTATTTTTCAGCTTTGGGGAAAGAAGGGGGAAAAAAAGCAACCTAGGAGGAAAAGCACTAGGGGAAGAAATCCACAATACACATTTGAATTTCATCTGACCACTTGAAATTCTGATTGCATCTGATGAATCTTGCTTAGACAATATATTCCCAGTCTTCGAATCACATGGTTAATCAGGGCTCTAATCTGCTATCCATCAGCCTATGCCAGCACTGTAGCTTCCAATCAAATTTATAGGTGATGTGGGTCATGCATCCCTGAGCAAGTACATTCACAGATAGCCCATTTAAACAGGCAGCGATTCTGAAATATTGCTGTTAGGGTTACTAGATGTTATAATAGTATTCGATGCTTTATGGACACTGCTAAACTATTGCCTTTAGAAGCCTATGATGTTCCAAAATAGCATTAACAGCCCCAATAAAAGGACAACTGTTCATGTCAAAATATAACAAAAAGGTCATTTTGGCAGCCATACTTTGTCAAATGCATTAACACTTGTATTTAACATTTCTATTCCCCTATCCATCAAGATATTCATTTAAAAAAAAATAAAAAATTGCGCACGTAATTATTCTCCTACCCTCAACCCACTGTGCCATTCTATTTCCTCTCTCTATGATTTCCCACCTTTATACTCTTCTTCAATAAAAAGAACCAATAAAAATGATGACCATCCCTGCTACAAAAGAAACTTGGTTTGGGAAAATATCTTAGAAAAAGGTAACTTACAAAAGGCATTCTATGAAAATCCCTTGAATATGCACTCAATTCATGACACATGAATGCCAACAAGCTAACTCTAAAGTGGTGACAGACAGTCGACTAGTAACATGACCAGTCAGTAATAAAACAGAAAAACACCAAGAAAGAATCCTTCATCTCTGTTTTCTTCACACTCCAACACTCAAGAATCACTGGAAAATTTATTAATTACCTTACATCATGGGGAAAGTAATGTCATACATTGAAAATGACGCCCTAACTCAATCACTAGATGAAAAAATAACAAATACTGAAGAATACAAAATCAAATACATATTTTCTTTGTCACTTATAACAAATCCTACGAGTTATTTAAATAAGTCAAAAAACTAGTTAAACCAGTACTTGAATTTAATTGCATTCCCTCATATAAACCTGATTTAATGAAAATCTAATTTTTATTTAGATTTCTGCCTATATTGCTTTCCTTTAAAAAAAATTTTTATTTTGACAACATAATAAACCTGAGAGAAAGTACCAATAGTTTTATTTTAGTAATCAAAGAGAAGTATCAAAAGCAATTGTTGGTTTAAAAAAGTGTCTTGTAGGGTTTTCAGACTCTCATCAAAATAGGAACAACATTACTACATATGTATTGTTGAAATAAAACAGAATAACAAAGCGTTATTAGGAAACCATTTCAGCAGCCAACTTGAAAAAAGCAATTACAATTTCAGGAAAACATTCTTGAAGAATAATTTTTCACTGATAGTTTTCTATAGCACTTTCTTTGCCAAAATTTTTTAAAAAGATGAATCTATTTATTTTATGAAATGTTTATCAAGAACATATACTTGCTCATTTTATATAAACACTTTTAAAAAGTGACAAAAAAAATTCCTACTTATTTTGCCTGAAATCCCTTTTGGAAAAAACACAAATCTGCAATCTTCTTTCTCACTTCACCACTGCAGAACCAAGACTGTAATTTTTAATACATTAACTGCTATGTGAGTTGTATTTAACTCACACTAGTTTTGAGCACAGGGCCTCAAGTAACTCACATGGCTCTTTACCTTGAACAGCATGAACTATGTTTCAAGTTGCATACAACTCATGCACAGAAAACAATAAAAAAAATTTTTTTTCATTAAATTAGAAAAGATCATTTTGTTTTTAAAGTTTTTATTATGTTTCTGTAATAAAACACCGTGGCCCCAAGGAAAAAATTTTTTCTAGTGTGGCAGTCAATGTGTTAAATAAATTATCTTGATTTATTCATTGATTTGCTCCAAATTTTCTGAAGAAACTACAACTTCTGGAAATGATCCTGCCTGACCCCAGATTAAAAAGTTAGAGGCCTAATAAGAAATTCTTTCTAACTTAATAAAAATATCCAGACTAAACACAAGGAAAAATACACAAGTAGTACTATTTCTTTAAACTAACAACTCGGTTTCGATGCAGTTTTCAAAAATCAACTTTGTAAAAGAGATAGGAACATGTAATGGATAAAACTAATTTAACATATTTTTTTTAAAAAGCTAGAGTGGAAAAAAGACTTAGAGGTTTGTGCCAAAGGTATTGTCAGCATTACTAGCAAGTTGGTAAACCGGATGCCTAAATTTTATTTTAGTTCGGTTGCTTACTTTGTACAAAATATTTACTACTGCTTAATAAAGCAATAAAATAAGTGATAAATTTATAAAAATCAATTTAATAGGCTATCTATCAGTTTTCTAAAGAACTGATTCAAACTACCAAGACTTATTTTGTGAAGTTTTACAGCTGTTTTCAAAAGCTCTGTCCATCCCACATCCTCCAATGAGAAAAAGGTACTGCCCACACTATTCAACCATTTTTGACACACTGCCCCCCATCAGCCCCAGGGAGTTTAACTAAAACAGTAATTCTACTGATGATAATACTACCACAAGCAATGTCATTCTGGCGTGTGCTTTGAACTCATATTTGTGTTATTTTACTGCATTTTAGTATGCTGTAAAGTACCCAGTGTGTAGCTCAGTTAATTGAATACATTCAAGTACCCCATTTGTTTGTCCTAACAAGATACATAGTGCTACTATTTGTGGGGCTCATGCAAGAATATGCAGGACAACGTCACTCCTAAAGACTGTCACAGTATACCTACATTTCATGAAACTATTCCAATCTGTCTGAAAAGGTAAAATTGTTTTCTACTGAAGCATTTTTACAATCATTTAAAAAAAAAAAAAAAAGAGTGCCTGTTCCTATCACTATTGGAGCTTCTTAGAAGGCATTTCTTTAAGGGAAATCTTAAGTGCCTATTATCCTATATATCCTGGGCTCTGGTTACAGTGTTTAAATAGTGCTCCAACATTAAGAGTGATCAAGAGAGCAATATACTATCAAGGTTGAGAATGATGATCGTTGTGCCAGACATCCAATTACTTGTACAAGGTCAAATCATTCCAGTTCTCAAGTCTGGAAAACACTGTAACAAATGTTTTCACAGTCATACACAGCTCCATCAGAGAGGAGAAGCAGGGAAAATGTAAAAAAGATGGGAGGGAAAAGTGAGATGTCAGTGGGAGTAGGGAATTACCTTTTCTGGAGAGTTTAGCTTCAGCCTTTACAGAGCAAGGTAGAACTGGTCAGAGAACCTGATTACTAAGACACTCAAGTTCTGCAAATGCTTCTTTCCTCAGCACTCCTCAGCCAGTGTCAGAGTAAGCCTTGCCTGATACTTTATATATTGTTTCTCTTCTGTCTCCCTTCCCTCCTTTTCTCTCTCCATCTCTCTCTGTCTCATTCTTTCCTACTGACATAAATGTACAGGTGCCTTTGAATACTAATTTACAATTAAGCACTCACAGTTAGCCATTACAGTTAGGGAAAATACTCTTTGTGCCCATACTATTACAGAGGGAGATCATTCATGCTGATTTTTCCCAACATGATCTATATAATCAAAATGATATGAGAAATACCTAAAGACAAAAAAACTTTGGATAAAGGAATAAAACAAAACAAAACACACTAATGGTCTTCACCAAGTTCTCATCAAGGATGCCTATCTTTAGGAAAGCAACAAGCCAGCTTTTGCACTGAAAGCCATGTTATATTTTTTGGTCTTTCCCCTTAGGTTAGGTTAAAGTTTCCGTGTCTGATTACTTCTTGTTTATCTTTGTTTTTCATTAAATCTCCATTTACTTCATATTCCTCAGTATTTCCCCCCCTCCTCCTTCTAATTCTAGCACAGCTTCTCATGGTTTCCTCTCCCTCTCAATTATATAAAATTTCAATTCTTTGAAGCTATCACTGCCAAAACATCCTTATGATCCTTTTGATTATTTTCTTGCTATGATAAGTAGCCAGCGCTTATCAAAACTCAAGTTTTGACCTTTTCCTGTTTGTTCAGATACCGCTCTGCCACATGCTTCCATTATACTTCCAAGTCCAGGCACCATGGGCAAGTGAATCCACAGGCCCCCACCTGGCTAGACCAGAAGGCATGGCAAGGATGGAGGAGAAAGTCCTTCTTCCTGGCCTTTGTACTTGCTGTTCCCTCTACCTGGAACCACTTTTCCCAGATCTTCCCATGGCTCACTCCCTATCCATCATTTAAGTCTCAGCACACAGGACACTCCCTCAGATGCCTTCATTGACCATCCCTGACTATTCACTCTCCTCCTACTCTCCTCCCTCTCTGGCCCATTATAGTCTTGCCTTGTCTTGACACCGTTTGTAACCATCTGAAATTATCTTGTATATGCTTTTGTTTACATGTGCTAGATTACTGTTTCTCAAACTTTAATGTGCATGCTAATTACCTGGGAATCAGGTTAAAACCCAGATTGGAATAGCTCCTGAGAGTCGACACTTCTAACAAACTCCAAGGTGATGCTGACATTGCTGGTCTACAGACCAGACCCCTAGTAGCAAGGTTCTAGAGAACATAGGCTCCATGAGAGCCAGTCATTTCTTTCTGTAGCCCCAGTGCCTGGTATGCAGAAGACACTCTAATACACATTTCTTGAATGAACAGAAGAAACTACAGTTCAGTTTAGGTGGTTGGAATCTTGTGAATTCTTTCACAGGAATGATACAACTATTTTGGAATACAGGCATACCTCACAGATATCGTGGGATGGATTCTAGACCTACCACAATAAAGTGATTACTGCAATAAAGAGAGTCACACAAATTCTTTGGTTTCCCAGCGCATATAAAAGTTATGTTTATACTATACTGTAGTCTATTAAGTGTGCAATAGCATTAAGTCTTAAAAAAATAAAAACGTATATATATATCTTAATTTTAAAATACTTTATTGCTTAAAAAATACTAATGATCATCTGAGCCTTCAGCGAGTTGTGATCTTTTTGTTGGTTAAGGGTCTTGCCTCAGTGTTGATGGCTGCTGACTGATCAAAGTGGTGGCTGCTGAAGGCTGAGGTAGCTATGGCAATAGCTACCTTTTTTTGAGAAAAAGGACAATTAGTTTTGCTGCATCAATTGACTTTTGCTTCACGAAAGATTTCTCTGTAGCATGTGATGTTGTTTGTTAGCATTTTACCCACAGTAGAACTTCTTTCAAAATTGGCATCAATCCTCTCAAACCCTGCCACTGCTTTATCAACTAAGTTTATGTAATATTCTAAATCCTTTGTTGTCATTTCAACAATGTTCACAGAATCTTTACCAGAAATAGATATCATCTCAAAAACCACTTTCTTTGCTCATCCGTAAGAAGCAATTTCTCATCTGTTCAAGTTTTATCCTGAGATTGCAGCAATTCAGTCACATCTTCAGGTTCCACTTCTAATTTTAGTTCTATTGCTATTTCCACCATATCTGAGTTACTTTCTCCACTGAGATTCTGAACCCCTCAAAGTCAACCATGAGGGCTGGAATCAACTTCTTCCAAACTCTTGTTAATGTCAGTATTTTGACCTTCTCCCATGAATCACTAATGTTCTTAGGGGCACCTAGAATGGCAAATCCTTTTCAAAAGGTTTTCAATTTACCTTGCTCAGATCCATCAGAGGAATAACTATCACAGCATGTAGGGCCTTACAAAATGTATTTCTTAAACAGTAAGACAAATCAAAATCACTCCTTGATCCACAGGATACAGAATGAATGTTGTGTTAGTAGGCATCAAAACAACACTAATCTCCTCACACATCTCCATCAGAGCTCTTGAGTGACAAGGTACACTACACTGTCAAGGTGTAATAATAATTTCAAAGGAATCTTTGTTGCTGAGCAGATCTCAACAGTAGTCTTAAAATATTCAGTAAACCATGTTGTAAATAGGTGTGCTATCATCCAGGCTCTGTTGCTCCATTTATAGGGCACAGGCAGAGTCCACGTAACATAATTCTTAAGGGCCCTAGGATTTTCAGAATGGTAAATGAGCACTGGCTTCAACTTAAAAGTCACTAGCTGCATTAGCCCCTAACAAGAGAGTTGGTCTGTCCTTTGAAGCCAGGAATTGACTTCTCTCGAGCTATGATAGCGTGTGATAGCATCTTCTTCCAAGAGAAGGCCGTTTTGTCTGCATTGAAAGTTTGTTTAGTGTAGCTACCTTCATCAATTATCTTAGCTAGATCAACTTGCTGCAGCTTCTTCATCAGCACTTGCTGCTTCACTTTGCACCTGTATGTTATGGAGATAGTTTCTTTCCTTAAACCTCATGCACCCATCTCTGCTAGCTTCAAACTTTCCTTCTGCAGCTTTGTCACTTCTCTCAGCCTTCATAGAACTGGAGAGAGTTAGGGCCTTGCTCTGGCTGAAGGGAATGTTGTGGCTGGTTTGATCTTTCTATCCAGACCACTAAAACTCTCTCCAAATCAGCAATAAGGCTGCTTTGTTTTCTATCGTTCACGTATTCACTGGCATAGCACTTGTAATTTCCTTCAAGAACCTTTCCTTTGCTTACTGTAGTGCAAAAGGCACAGCTTTTGGCCCATCTCAGCTTTCAACACGCCTTCCTTACTAAGCCTAATCATTTCTAGCTTTTGATATAAAGTGAGAGATGTGTAACTCTTCCTTTCACTTGAACACTTAGAAGCCACTGTAGGGTTATTAATTGGCCTAACTGATAGATACTGTTGATTCTCAGGGAATAGGGAGGCCTGAGGAGAGGGAATGGCCAGTCAGTGGAGTAGTCAGAACACATATAACATTTTGCTATATTCTATGGGTATGGGTCACAGTGCCCTAAAACAGTTACACTAGTAACATCAAAGATGATTGACCACAGATCACAATAACAGATACGAGAAAGTTTGAAATATTGTGAGAATTACCAAAATGTGACAGAGACAAGAGGTGAGCACACACTGTTGGAAAAACCACTCAACATAGGGTTACCACAACCTCCAATCTGTAAAAAACATAGTATCTGCAAAGCCCAATAAAGCAAAGCACAATAAAATAAGGTATGCCTCAAGTTAGAGCACATCAATATATCAACCATAAAGAAATATCCATTGGAAAACCTGATTGCATTCTGATCTGGTTAATTTAGATTCCCATCACACATCTTTTCTGGCATTTATTTAGGACACCATGCTGTTCAAAAAAGAATAAGTAATCACAGTGGGCAACAAAAGGACATGCAAATTCATTCTGGACAATTCCTGACTGGTGAGTAAATGATTAAAGATTACATTCTGAAACCTTGGCAGGATACGTGTTTTTAAGATTATTTTAAAATGCAATAAAAGGAGATGCGGCTCAACCTCCTTCCTGAGATTACTTACACCAGATTGCTAATCACCTGACCCACTGGAACTTGGTTAGATGGAACACGGGAAGAGCACCTTGCATACATAGTTCATGATAACTCTCTACAATGGTATCTCCTGAGTAAACCAACTTGATGATTTTAATAGCCCAAGGAACGGCCCTGTTCATATAATGGCATCACTGGGCTCACAGGAAGTAAAAGAGCAGTTCCTAATAATTCAAGGCATAGTGGGTCTCAGGAATTACAGATGCTACAATACGTGCAGACCAGTTCATACTTAGCATGCTAAAAACTTACAGCCAGACTTGGGGAGCCATGGACATAGCTGTATCATAAGGACACCTAAAGAGAACAGGCCATTCAAATCCCTTCCGAACAAGGTGCAAGAGTTGCTACAACATCACTTGTTGTTTCATCCCTGGGCAGCAGGCAACCTGACTTAGGATGCCACATATGGATTCTGATACACAAACTGCCTCCCCACTGGCCTTGACAAACCTGCATACTCTCACAGTAAAAAGGTGCTGGTAATTAGTAAAAAAAAAAAAAAAAAAAAAAAAACTTTAAACTATTCCTTGCCTGTTTTTGTGAGTTTTGATGTTTGGTTTTTTCGTCATTTTTTTCTGTGCACCCCACACAAAAGTTTATCATCATTCACTGAGTCCTCACCCAAGCTTTCTTCAGCGGTTCACACAAATGTGATCCCTGAACACTGGAGGAAGGTATCCGGGACAGGCTGGCTCAGTAATTAGAAAGAAAAAAGAAATCCCATACCAGACTGAGAACTCCTTACAACCATAAAAATAACAGCATTTTCCCTATAACCAGGCTCACATCTACTTTTGCCTGTTTTCTTCTTTTTTTAATACTTTACTAGGCAGGTTGAGAAAATTATAAATAAAGGAAACTACTGTCATCTATTTGTGATCCTATATTCCTATTTACTTTTAAAATTTACTTTTAAAATTTCAAGTTGCTTTTAAATTGTGTAAGCAGTTTAAAATATGTAAACACATGTACCTTAGAAAAACCCCAAACCACAAATGCATTACTGCCTTTTTGTCCATTCAACAAATATTTATTCAACACTATTTGTTAGGACTATTTTAAGTGCTGAATGGAGACACATGGGTGAATTAAGACAAATAAGTCCCTGCTGTCTTGGAGTTCACATCATAGGGGCAGGGAGACAGAAGCAAATATACAAGTATATGAAGAAGAATTTCAGATGCTGAGAAGTGATATGAAAAAGATAAAACAGGGGTCTAAGAGAGAACCCCAGGGTGGGGGTGTCTGATCTGGATGAGATGACCAGGGAGGACAAATAAAGAAGTGACTTAAAAGTTGAGATGTGGCTTAAAACATCATCTCTCAAAGCACGTTCAATATAACATTTTGCAGATATTGTTAAGTATTATATTAATAAAGGGCTCCCTGATCAGATGACCTCACACAGCTTGAAGAAAGTCAAATAGGTGGCCAGGCACAGTGGCTCACGCGCCTGTAATCCTAGCACTCTGGGAGGCCAAGGCGGGCGGATCGCTCAAGGTCAGGAGTTCAAAACCAGCCTGAGCAAGAGCAAGACCCCATCTCTACTAAAAATAGAAAGAAATTAAATGGCCAACTAAAAATATCTAGAAAAAAA
>CAUYRT010028402.1:0-12792 GCA_963574885.1 Lepilemur ruficaudatus
GGAAGAAATAAAACTGTCTTTGTTTATAGAAGACATAACTGGCTATGTAGAAAATATAAAAGAATCAACAAAAACAACAACAAAAACTCCTGGAACTAATGAGTGATTACAGCAAGGATGCAGAATACAATGTAATAGACAAAAGTAAATTGCTTTCCTATGTACTAGCAATGAGTGATTAGAATTTCAAATTAAAAACATACCACCATTTCCATCAACACCAAAAAGAAAAAAAAGAGAGAGACATAAAAAAATACTTAGGTATAAATTTAAGAATGTGTAAGACTTATATGAGGAAAATTACAAAACTCTGATGAAAGAAATCAAAGATCTAAATAAATGGAGAGAGATTCCATGCACATGGATAAGAAGATTCAGTACTATCAAGATGTCAGTTGGTTCCAATTTGATCTATAAAGTCAATGTAATTCCAGTCAAAATTTTAGAAATTTACTTTGTGGATACTGACAAACTGATTCTCAAGTTTTTATGGAGAGGCAAAAGACCCAGAGTAGCCAACACAATATTGAAGGACAATAACACAGTGGAAGGACAGACATAAACTGACTTTAAAACTTACTATACAGCTACAGTAATGAAGACAGTGTGGCACTGGTGAAAGAACAGACAAACAGATCAATGGAACAGAATAGGGATGCCAGAAACAGCCCCTCATAAATACAGTCAACTGATCTTTGACAAAGGAGCAAAGGCAATAAAGATAGTTTTTCTACAAATGATGCATGAACAACTGGACATTTACACGCAAAAAAAAAAAAAAAATCAATCTAGACTCTGACCTTATACCTTCCACAAAAATCAGTTGAAAATGGATCAGAGAACTAAATATAAAATGTAAAATTATGAAATTTCTAGATATTAACAGTAACACAGTAGAAAATCTAGATGACCTTGGATTTGGCAATGAGTTGTTAGATACAACACCAAAGGCACGATCCTGGGCTCAAGTGATCCTCCTGCCGCAGCCTCCCAAGCAGCTGCGACCACAGGAGTGCACCACCATGCTTGGCTAATTTTTTTATTTTTCTGGAGAGATGGGGTTGGGATCTCGCTCTTTGTTGCCCAGGCTGGTCTCAAACTCCTGGGCTCAAGCAATCTTCCTGCCTTAGCCTCCCAAAGTGCTAGGATTATAGGCATGAACCACTGAGCCCAGACCATTTCTTCTTTTTCTTCAGTTTAATGAATTTAAGTACTTAACCATCAAAACTTCTTTACATCAAGAAGAATAAGTCTATAATGTTCTATATGACTAGTAAGAAAGGCAAGTTAATGCCAAAAACCTTAGGTAAATTCTGTGGTCTTATCACAAATGTAAAACAAAAACAAAAAAACTCAGACTAGGTCTTCCTTGAACTTTTAAAGTATACCATTTCTTTTTCAAAGTGGAAACTCAGTGAAATCTCCACTTTAAACTATGCAGCACAAGAAAAGCTGATCTATACATATTCACTTTGGGGGAAGCAGTGAATATAAGAAATCTGAAAAGGAGTATTTTCTCCCCAGATCACTTTATTCCTGTTCTGTAGCCATAAGATAATGAAATTGAAACAAGTACCTAAAACACTGAGGACTTTTTCAAATAAAAGCAAAAATACATCATTCACTCTTAAAATCATATACACACTTTGCAAACTATAATTTTCATTGTTTCCCGTGTAGCCTGGCTTGGTGCCCACCCACCCCCAATCCTTTCACATGGCATAACTTGTATAAATAATACTTAGAACACTGTCAAGTTTCAGAGACAAACGCATGATGTGACCAAAGACCCTTTAAAACAATGCTCTAATCACCTTAATTTAAGAAACATGATTAAGTCTTCATAGTTTATTTATACTGGAGTCTTCACAATCAAAATGTCATGAATTAAATAAAATTTTTCTTCCATCTCCTTTTCTCATTCTATTACTCCTCAGACCCTAAATGAGTTTTTTCCTATTTCTCATTCACGTGGCTATCCTTATTTCAAGACTCCTGAGGTTATGGAAGTTTATGGAAGTAAGGAGGAACATTCTGCAAAAATTTCTACAATAAATTTTATCTTCAGTGTGATTATACAGAGGTGAATCTATTTAAAAGACAGAAGAGCGAGATGTGTACCCTTGGTCGTATGAACAATGTATATACACATGTAAGCGGAATGAAAACTATAATATCAAGTTAGCTTTTTTGAAAATAAAGGTAAATAGAATACAATGATCAAAGATAAAAATGTTTAAAGTTGAAATATGCAGCAGAAATAGTGAGCATGTGACGTTAGTTGGGAGACAAGTTTAAGAATGATATTATTTCCTCCTTTAGAATAAAACGATGTCTGCATGCATTTCAAGAAAAGGCAGAACATGGAAAATTTAGAGGACTTTTTTGGGGAGGAAGAAATCACTTGCTAATATTGATAATTTTTTTTTCTTCAAAATAATTCTATAGCCAAAATTTAAATTAGCATCTGTCACATAAAACTATTTTCACGATTTAGGATAATCACCTAGAGTGAACACTTGGATTACAACATCACAGAGGTAATGTTTTCAACGTTAAGATCATTTTAACCTGACTTTTAGCACTAGAGTGGGCTTTAGCTCTGGGAACAGGCAAGAAGAAGAAAACTTTGACTCTTTCAGAAGGATAGCTTGTCTTATAATCCATGAAGGAATGACTACATTCTTAAAAAGTTAAGGCAAAGAAGTGAGAAGTACAAGAGAGAATATAGAAAATGTAGGTAAAGACCAATTCAGAGGCCAGCCCGGTGGCTCATGCCTGTTATCCTAGCACTCTGGAAGGCAGAGGCAGAAGGATCACTTGAGCACAGGAGTTCAAGACAAGCCTGAGCAAGAGCGAGACCCCCATCTCTACAAAAAGTGAAAAAAATCAGCCAGGCATGGTGGTGGTATACACCTGTAGTCCCAGCTACTTGTGAGGCTGAGGCAGGAGCATCACTGGAACCCAGGAATTTGAGGTTGCAGTGAGCTAGGCAGACACCACGGCACTCTGGCCAGCACAACAGAGCAAGACTCTTTTCTTTAAAAAACAAAAAGACCAATTTGGAGAATTAAGCGTAAGAGTGCAGAAGGAAAGAATCAATGGAGGGGAAGAAGTATCAAAGACATAATGCAGAAAGATTTCCAGATAGACAGGCTCTCATTTGAAAGAGCCCAGCAAAGGTTGTGCAGAAATATGCAAAATACCCACACTCAGACACATTGCTATGAAATTCACAATAGGCCATGAACGGGAAAGGGTAGAGCTGGGCTTGTTGTTTTCCGTGATCAACCCTTTGACGCCATTTGAATTTTTTAACTCTCAGTAATATATTACTCTAATGAAAATCATTAAATTTTTAATGATGGTAAGCACCAAATTCTAGGCAATGTCACTGATTTTCATACTCAATATGTAGTGTCAACAATTTATTTATAATTATAGTTAATAACTATAGCCAAATATTTATAATTATGCATCTAAAAGCTATATATACATCTTGATAATTGAGTTACATTTACAAATAAAATATCTATTTCATGTGCTTTTGAAGCTTATATACTTTTAAAAAATTTTAAAATACAAAATAAGTAAAAAGTTAATGCCATGATCATACTGCTTGACTTATATTTAGTCCTTGCCAAAACTTTCCAAAATTGTACAACCACTGTATGACTATATGACTGTAGAAAAATGCATTTAAACCACCAGAAATACAGCCTGCTGGACTAATAAAATTCACGTAATTACCTGCTGTGGGATCTGTAACTGCTTGGCTGGTGATGCCAGATGGTGGTTCTTGAAGCTGGTAGGTGGCATTGGTGGATGGTGTCGTTGGGCTAGTGTTGCTGCTGGCCATATAATGTGCTGGGTACGGTGAGCTGTTATAATACTGTGCATACTGACCCTGGCCAAATCCGGGATAAGAAGGATAGTCCTACCAAACCAAACCACACAAGAATAATCTGTCAAAATACTACTGCTTATCTCTTATATTTCAAAGTATAACTGTAAATATGTGTTTCTGCGTCTTTTCTGAATTCATACAGGAGGGCATGTGTGCAAAAGTATACATTAACCAGCTCAGACTTGCAAACAAATTTTATGTAAGATTATATACATTCATATTTCTTCTATTCTATCATACATTATTAGGGTGAAATTAAACCAATCTGAAAACCAAACAACTCACCATAAAAGAGTTGAAGAGATTTTTTAAAGAAAAAAAATGAAAACTATTAAAAGACAGAAAAGCTCTTACTTATAGTTTAATACAAACAGATTTTTCTTCATATAAGAAAATCATAGTGTATTTTAAAATATTTCAGAAGTTATACCGGCTTTTTAAAAATTACCTGCTGTGAACTGTTAAATCCAGAGGAATTTGTGAGTGAATTATTTCCTGTATATAATCCTGACGATGTTGTAAAACTGCTACCTAAAACAAAACGAAAAGAAATATGGTTTACTATGCTATGTAGAATAATTTCCTGGAAAATATCATTTAGATAAGGCAGAGTTGGAGTTTGGTTGATCTGTAACACTAGAATCCATTGCCATGGCTAAAATTTTGTTTTCTTAAAATGGCTGATGATTTTAGTTTCACTATATTACAAAGGATTTACAAAGAGGTTTAAATTTCTGAAGACATTAGTAATTCCTATAAACTAAGGACACAATTACATATTTGTGCCAAAATATTAGACACTGAGCTTTTCATTTCAATTTGTAAAGCACACTAAGATTTTTTCATATGTTTGTATTAAATATGCTTAATATAAAATGATAGGATCAGATTAAATGATCTTTAAGGTTCTTGCTAGCTCAAAAACCAGGATGCTACTTCCAAGAGCTTAAAATACTTTCAGACTTGTATTATATGGTCATTAAAATGGCCCACTGAAGAAGCTATTTCATTATTTCATTCCATAGAAGAACACATGGCAGCATTTGATGAAACTGGCACAACCAAGATTAAAGAGGAACACGACCAATGCTTCACTGATTACATGTGCCGTCACAGAGCAAATCTCAGTTCTTTCCTTTATGTCATTTACTATCTCATTAAACTATGCAAAACAATAATATATTGGCAAAGGTTTTTCAAAAGATTAGGGATTGGCAAATGTATAAAAAATGGCACTTACACATCCCCAAATGGGAATTTAAATAGGCACAACCTTCCCGTTGGGCGATTTGGTTAATGATTGAGAAACTGTATACCATTGAACCCAGGAATTTTATTGTAAGGCCTTTAAGAAAAAAATAATTATGGATTTATACAAGGAAAGATGCTCTGCAGTGTTGTTGCCAACAGGAAAACATAGAAAGCAGCCCCAAGTCCCTAATAGGTGTTATCCAGAAAAGAGACCACTATGAAGCTGTTAAAATGGTATAAGGATGCTTAATAGCATGAAAAATATTTTCATACTATTTTGTAAAAGTAAAAACTAAAAGCAACAGAAAGTATTTTTGTGATTTCATTTAAAAATATTTTTTAAAGCATAAAAAGTTTTCAAAAAGCTCAAAAGTCTCAGAAATGCTATCTGAAGGATTTGAACTTTGGCCACATAATATTCATTAAGGCAATATACATTTCTACATTTTCTACTCAGAACCCATGTTGCTTCTATAATTAGAAAAGCCAGTTTAAAAACAAAATTAAAATTTTAAGGCAAAATGAGTGGTATAGGCAATAAATGTGTTGGTAGTTCAAGGAGGAAAATCTTCAATGTGACCTCATTATTCACAGAAGGCTTCAGGTATAAAATGTGGTAGTTACTATATGCCAATTATTTATTTGCTACTGAACATTTAAGTATTGGCTTAAGAGAGAGAAAACAGTTTTCAGTTCGTCACTTCTGAGCTGTTTGGACTTTGGACAAGTCATCTAACCACTCTAAGACAGGATTTCCTTATCTGTAAAAACCGTATTTCTTAGTGTTCCTAACAGCTCAGATGAGGTCATGTTTTGGAAAGCAAAACGGACACTCTACAATATCACAGAACTGCTAGGCGCTGTTATTGTTTATATTCCAGCAAACACTTCTAAAATTCTTTACTGTATTTATGTATCTTTTCCTTCTTTTTACTTTCCCAAGTTAGATAAATATGACTTAATCTTTTTGCATATCTAAAATTCTTTTGCTGTTTACTTATCAAGCATCTATGAACTTTGAAAGCCTGATCCAAGGATGTGTTATTTTTATTAAGAAGGAAAAATATTTCCTAAGATAGTTTCAAATTTAGTTATCACACAGGCTCATATTTGAGGTTTCTTCATTTGTACGTTTCAGGACTATCAACTGTTCAAAGTTTTCAGAACACCTATCTCAGATAAGCAGAGAGCTCTCACATGACTAATACTCCACCACCACCCCTGGGCCCTCACTAGACAAGCTTCCCATATTAATATCCATTTGCACGTGGCAATCACATGCTAATTAAACTTGTATTAAATACCAGGCTTATGGTGATAATTATATGGGGATAAAAGGATGACTAAGGCACAGTCTCAGATCTCACAGAACTTATCAGAATGATATCAGTTTTTTTTTTTTTCAACATTGGACCCCAAGGGCATATGACTTACTTTTTATGCATTTGCATATCAGTGAACAATCAATGAATACTAACATTATGTGTAAAGCAAACATAAATAACAAGCATTTAAAACTTCTTTGTAAAATAAAAATTTAAACTTCTTTTGTGTAAGCATGTAGATATCAATTTATTTTTAGCTTTAGCTATATGTATTTGATAGGAAAAATTACTTTGGGTTATGACCTGTTACTTGCATTTAAACTACACATTTTTAGGTTACGACTTGTTAGTTTCATTTAAATGACACGTTTTTGAGCAATAAATACTGACCTCAATAATCCCTATGAACCAAGAAAATGAAAAAGATATAGAAAATATATTTTAAAAATGGATGTTTTCATTCCATAATTTATCCCCTGAAACGAAGTAGGAAAGACCATGGAAGCCATATTGGCACATAGACGCCACTGGGGTATGACCAAGTAAATCACAGTTCAGTACTCCAAATGGTACCCCGGTGACTTCCTAGACTTAATGCTACTTCTAAGACTGTACATTAGCTGGTATTCAACATAAGTTATATTCATTTACTGGCTGACTGCAGGCTGAGATTCCATTCCATTTAGTACGCTGAAACAGGAGTTTAATGGCACCCCAGTGGCTTTGGAGACTTAATGCAACTTCCAAAAGGATCTAACTTACTTCAGGGAGAGGTGTACATACTAGAGAATCAGGCTCGGGTAATATTAATTTTTAACCACCAAAATCAAGTTTGCAGGGCCACTCTACCTGCCTTCGTGTAGGACTTAGGCAAACAGAGCTGCTAACTGAGACCAGGCCACCAGCAGTGGATTTCTGCAACAGCCTCCTTCACCGGTTTCCTACCCAGCTTCTGGTACTATTCAGTTCATTCTCCACAAAGTCAGCAGAATCTTTCTCTAGTGTGCATGATTGATCTTGTCTCTCCCCTGCTTCAAAAGTAACTTTTAGTGGCTTCTTGTTGCAATTGGAAGAAAATTCAAACTCCTTACCAGGGCTTATTTATTAGGCCTTAGCTGATCTGGCCTAGTTTATCTTTTCGATTTCTTTGGTCTCTTCCCAGCAACCCCAACTCTAACCCATCCAGATATACGTTCTAGCCTAACACCAATAAACCTACATGCTGTCTTATTGATGCTATGCCTGACAACTCCTACTTCTTCCTGTCAAATCCTGGGTAACTTCTTTATTTTTATTTTTTTTGAGACAGAGTGTCACTCTGCCCAGGCTAGAGTGCTGTGGCGTCAGCCCAGCTCACAGCAACCTCCAACTCCTGGGCTCAAGCAATCCTTCTGCCTCAGCCTCCTGAGTAGCTGGGACTACAGGCATGCGCCACCATGCCCGGCTAATTTTTCCTACATATTTTTAGTTGGCCAATTAATTTATTTCTATTTTTGGTAGAGACGGGGTCTCACTCTTGCTCAGGCTGGTCTCAAACCCCTGAGCTCAAATGATCTGCCCGCCTTGGCCTCCCAGAGTGCTAGGATTACAGGTGTGAGCCACCATGCCCTGCCTAACTTCATTATTTTTTGAGGTAGGGGTAGGCAAAGGGTCCCACTCTATCACCCAGGCTGGAGCACAATAGCCCAATCATAGCTCTAGTGTTCACTGTGACCTTGAAATCTTGGGCTCACGTGATCCTCCTGCTTCAGCTTCCTGTGTAGCTGGGACTACAGGCTGGTACCTCCATGCCTGGTTTTTTATTTTTTACTTTTGTTTTTTTTTGTAGAGATAGGGTCTTGCTATATTGCCCAGGCTGATCCTGAACTCCTCTGGCTAACTTCTATGGAATTTCATGATTCAGCATGGACTAGAAACCCCCTTCCTCAGAAGAGCCTCTCTGAATCCTCCTCTTCTCTTTCCCCCTAAGCCTGAGTCACTGAATCTATTTACCTACCTACCCGTCTCTATCTATGCTGTATATGTTTGTGTGTATCAATCAATCAATCTCTGTGATGTATATGTGTGTGATATATACACATGTATCCATGACTTACTAATCAGTATTTTAAGCTAATTACTAATTAACCAGTTAACTAACAAATACTAACTAGTTCGTCCCCTATAAAATTGGCTAACAAAAAAAAACCGTTGGCATTTACATAAATAATTGGGTGTCTGTACCCAACTTATACAAATATCCCCAAAGTACAAAAGACAGTAACAATAAAAATAGATAATGCCTATTGAGTACTCACTACATGTTAGGAAGTATATTCACCTTTCATGAGCTTAGTCTATGCTCCACAAGGACTTAATACTATAGGGAGTGCTAATGTTCCCATTTTGCAGATAAGGAAACACAGGGAGATAATACAGCTTCCATGGGATGAAAGTGAAATTCAAACATAGGTCTGTTTGTAAGGACTACACAATGCTCTTTTGGTTCCTCCCACTCTGTTCTGCATTGTTTCACGGGAAGTTCTGAAATTCACTAATGTTTTTCTAGAGGTGATTCTATAGGATTAAATAAATATACGCACGCACACACATATATAAATAAAGCAAAACAGAAATAAGAAAAATAATAATACTTAAAACTTGTTGACTTCTTGGGTGCTTATACTGAGCCAGGTCCAAACAAAGCATTTTATCTGTTAAAACGCACTGATTCCTCACAACCACCCCATGAGGTAGGTATTATTATATCCCATTTTACTGATGAGGAAACTGCCTGAAGTTATAAGAAAGCGTGGCAGAGCTGCAATTCAATCCCAGGCATCTGGCTCCAGAGTTCCAGCTCTTAATGTCTACAGTATATTGCCTGTCAGAGTAATAAAGTTTTTCACTTAAAAGTCCCTCCTTTGTTTACCACCGTTTTCAAAATATGGCTGATAAGCTGCCTCAGAACCATGAAGAGATGCTTGTAAAAAGGTGTACACCTGGGCCCTCCTCAGAAACCGAGCTCAGTCTTGTTGAGGCAGATAGCCGGGATGTGACCTGAAAGTCTATGTGTTTACCAAACACCTATAGTGCCTGATTTTTAGTACCACTGTTATTTTAGTACCAATTCAGCAGGTGTTTAAGCAATTGCTACAAAAACACATAACCAGTATAAGCTTTCTTGTTACATTAAGAAAGTAATTATACTCTTCAAGCATTTACAGTTAAAGCTTCTTGGAGCTGGTGTGGGGTATTTTTCGTTCTTGAGCTGAGCTGAAGATCATATGGAGTAAAAAGGTCCCAGTTTCACAGCTAATCTGATGCAGACTTCAGTGCCAACACGACTGCATGGATTACGCTGACGTTTAGAACACCACAAAGCAAAGGCACACCGGCAGTGGCCGTTCTCCCAAGAAAGCTGCCGTCTCTAAGCTGCTAAACCCACTTCCTGCTCCATGTGGGCCTGGCGAGAGAGGCACGTTTGTGTAGCAGGCTGTCGCACACCAGGCCTTGCACCTGGATGCTAGAGAGGAGACAGGACAGGACGTGACCAGGAAAAAACCCACCTTCTTCTTCCATTAGATCAATCGAGTTTCTGCTGGATTTATAAGAGTTTTCACTTATAATTTTAGGTCAGAGAATTAGCCTTAATGTTCAGAATTCTTTTATCAAAATAAGTATTTATTTTCCTTCCTATACACAAATGACTTTATATGAAAAGTCACCTCCAGATAGACAAAATAGAGCATTTCCCATGGTAAAATGTTTTACGTTTCACTTCACATTTTATTATGAAAACTCCCCAAAGTAGAAAGAATTTCCACTTAGAACTCAATATTTCTCAATCAAGGAGTTGGGCAGAGATTAGTTGAAGTGAAGCTTCAATAATTCTTGGTAGAGTTTGGAATTAAATTACACTCCAGTGGGTGGGGGTGGGGGTACCTTCTTACTCATTAGTTAAAAGGAAAATCTTATCTATTTAAGTAGCTTGCTATCGTGAACAATCATGGCCACTTTTTTTTTTTTTTTTGACATAGAGAGGGGGACACTCGTCTCCAAAACAGAACATTGAAATATCTTTCCTGTCAAAATGTCTCTAAGAGACAATGTTATTTGTCCTTCCACTGCCCTCTTTTAAAAGTTGAGAATTTTTATTCTCTGACTAGGCAGAATATATATCTCTAATCACAAAACAAACAAAACACTTTTCAAGTTATTTCCATCAACAGCACCTATTGGTACTCTGTATAGGTATAAACCTAGAGGTTGTTGATGTAGACCCACACAAGTGGGAGCGTGAGTCTAGCCCTAGCCCTTTAGGAAAGTTAAAAAAACTCCCACACGCTCATGAAGATGACACAGAGAAACATCGGCTTGTGTTACCTCCTTAGGTGCCACAAGCTCTGACAGGGAGCTGCTGGGGGAACCATGGGAAGACACGTGGTTAGATTGGGGAGGAAAGCCCATGGGTCACCGGAAAGGGTGAGAAGTGTGCTCCTGGACCAGGTGAGGACAAACTACGCGCAGAAGAAGAGTGGAGAGTGGAAAGTTTACAGGGAAGCAGGGACGGGTTGGTGACTGCGGGAGGGTGATGGTAATTTCTTGATCATTTGTTTAAGAAAAAACCCTCAGAAAAAGAAATTTTCTTTTTCTTTAACTGAAAAATTCAAGAATCTGAATGTTCAACATATCACTGTTAGTGTTCTGGGAGGCATGAAATGTTACGATTCTCACTCTCCTTCTAAAGATGGTGAGGGAGAGAGCCAGGAGCCACCGGAAATGCAAGCATGCACATGTTTATCCAGGCCTGGAGAGGAGGGCTGGGGTGGAGTCGGGATAGCCGTGCTGAGGAGAGGAACATGCCACCCACGCTCCCCATGCCCATGGCCCGCTATGTTAATCCGGGATGTGGTCACCCCTGTCCTGGAAACTTCTCTTAGTCTTGTTCCTAGTACTCAATGCGTCCCTCCATCAGTCCCCATTTTCCCATCCTACCAGCAGAGCCCAAGCCTTGTTTCCCATAAGCTTTCCTCAACTATTCCTCTTTGAACCGATTTTACCTTCTGGGAACCCAAGCTCACCAATAATTAATATCATTGTATTATAATTCATCTCTTCCTTAGACCAATGCTAAACAAGTCCTCTCTAGTCTTGTTTTCATCCTGACCATAAGTTCCTTAAATTCATTTGTTGTATTTATCCTGCCTGCCTCACACAGAGATGGGTAAACCATGCCTGACTGAAGGGCTTCATCTAGTGGGAGCCAGAAGTGTCGCTTGAGAATTTCAATCCCATGTGGTAGGTGACTAAAGGGTCAAGGGAGAACACGACTGTTATAAAGAATCAGGTGGAGGGACAGGAGGGGTTCTTTCCATACCCCTTTTTTGATGTGTGTGGGGGGACAGTTTGGAAGGGTGACTAAGGGCCTGCAAAAGATTTCAGCGGAGAAAAAAGTCTCTCAACTTTTTGATCTGTTCAGCAATTTAAAAAAAGAGTAGGGAAAGGAAAAATCAAATAAAAAGTGACTTCTCAGATTTTACCTGGAGGACCCACTTTTCTGGTTTCTTTGAAACTAGATGGGTGTATAAAGGGTTATCTTTAAAAGTCAGGTTTTCACAATTTTAGATTTAAATTTTATGAAGAAAATTAAACTCGGGACCTGTAAACACCTTCTGAAAGGAGTTAAAATATTTCGGAACCTCCAGGAAAAAATTCCAGCAGAGCTTAAGTCAAACAAATTTTAAGTTGATTAAGTACAATGGATTTTGAACAGCTCATAAAATCTCACTGATTTGAGCTATGAATACCACTGGACCTCAGAGATGGTATGAGGACCTCACCTCCACATACCACATGGGCATCCCAACAGAACATTAACCTTACTATTCCGAATAGCAGCATCCTAACTGAATCCTAACGCTGACCTTGTGGTATAGACAAAAGCCTCCTAAGAGGCCATTTACTCTGTTAGCTCAGATATTGGCATTATCTCAGGTATATTAACGAAAACAAGAGTCTTGCTTACATAAGAAGAACTTCAAATTCAGAATGCAATAACATCCTCTGGTTTTAGAGTACAGTTAGAGTTCAATACTTCCACATCCATCATCACAGGTCATTTCCAACATAATCACATGGGGTAGCTGAGGCAGGCTCCTTATCTTCATCCAAGAATTAAAGAGGATGCTGACCTCCTAGGGCATGGTCTCTTGGTTAGGGAGTGAACATTAGCTTGACTTCCAGGTAATTGTTTTCAATTCTAACATGCCAAATCTACTTTTTAGATTTTCTGAACCAGTAATGTTGAAAGGAAATTATATAGGAAGC